>CAJNOP010000846.1:0-75247 GCA_905250075.1 Rotaria sp. Silwood1 | reverse complement strand
TATTGCGGGGGGGGGGGGGAGGGTTTAGTTTACTTTGCCTGTTATTTCATATTTGATCATAGTTATAAGCTTATGTTTTATATGCTATTTCTTCTATCAAATTGACAGATTTTAGCTGTGCATCACAAATGTCAACTGACAGAAGATTTTTCATTACAAGTGAAAATGAACTGTGCGAAAAATTTAACAAAGAAAATCTTCCCGACTTTGAACATCAATTTTAAGATCAAATTCTCTGCATCAATTGATTTTTGAGAATCAAATATTTCAGGAAGAGAATATTCTTCTGAGCTGAAATTTTCAAACTATTCTAATTATAAGTAGATCATATCTATGAATGAAATTTCATATCGAAACATTGCCATTTGATTCTTTTGTACATGCCACAAGATTTCAGTTAAACGGTTGTAACTTTGTAGAGAAGACTTAGAAGTCTTCACCTGTTTGAAGTTTTAATATCTCAATAGAGGTCTATCTGACACGAAAAGTCTGTAGACAAAAGCAATTTTTCAGCTAGAGAAAGATTCCCTCTCTCATTTTTAATTTGTAGATACGAATCTTACAAAAACAAAATATTGAATTCACGGTAGAACTAAAAGTTAGCACTTCCAATTCAACTTAGTGTAATAATTCTTAGAGGTTTTTTTATTTCGAAATTTTATACTGAAAAAGAAATGCAAGAAAGTTATCATTTATTTCTCTTCCAGATGATACTGTATATGCACTGCTAGCTCATCCGATGGATATTTTTATTTTTGGTTCATATTCTTGTATGAATGTAATTAGAAAGATTGACATGTTTGCTCGGAGAAATTCAAATATCCAGAGGAGACATATGTTAAATAGCGTTGACACAATGAAATATTTTTTTTTCATCTTGATAATGTCGCTTTTCAAGAACAGACAATTTTTTTTTTTCCTACGGAGAAATTCTCAAGCAATGCGCATAATATATTAAAATAAATAACCTTGACTAACAGATATTGCGCGAGTTATATTTAAAATCTAATTGTTAAGTGCATACTTTTATAAATAGTTTTGTTTGTATTTACTCTCAAATTTCATATGATTATTTTGTTTTTTTTACCTAAATTTCGTTGTCTTTGTGGATCGAGTAAAGTTAAACTTTCGGGAACTTTAACAAATTTTTGTTTTAAATATGGACTAACATTTGCTTGATTAACTGGAAGACCAGAACCGGTTTTAAATAATTCTTCAAATGTATCAAAATCAATTAACTAGTAAAGATTATAAAACAAAATCTAATGAATTGAATTTAAAAAAAAGAATAATAATTTTTACTTTAAAATATTTTTCATCATCAAGTTCAGAAAATATAGTTCCACGAACTTGTGCTGGTTTTAATGATGTCCAATTAAGATTAGGTAATTTATATTTTGTTTCTATTTTCTTTTTTATTGTCATTGATCCAGGAGGTGGATCAAGCATGCCAGGTGGTGGAGGTGGAATACCAAATATTGGAGGTGGCTAAAAGAATAATATTGTTAAAAGAGTTCTTAAATTAAAAAAAAAATTATTATCATACAGGTCCTGGTGGTGGAGGTGGTGGGATGAAATCTTAAAAGAAAAAGAAAAGCAATTAAAGAAAAAGCAAAAAAATATCGTTTTACTTGGAGGTGGTGGTGGCGGAGGGGGAGGAGGAGGCATCATGGATATTGAAGATATCTTATTGTTTTGATAACTTGATTCATTTGGAGGTGCACCAGGTGGAGCTGATGATATTGACGATGATGAACCATTCAGAGATCCTATGAAATACAATAAAAATGAATATTGTTTTAATTAACAATGTTTTTTAAGAAAGTTGTTTCATTTCTCTAAGATAATCGTTCCGCTAACCGAAGCTCATGAGAGTAGTACTTATATGTATATTTCAAGAACACAATTAACCTCTTAATCAAGAGATAAAAAAATTTTATTTGGAAGTCGACTCTTAGTTTATAATTGAAACCTATTTGTAATGTCCAATATATGAGAACAACTAAACATATACTAATCATGATGAAGAAAATGTTAATCTTATTAGAAGTTTATATTTATTTTGTTATGTTCTCATTTACTTGTAGCTAGATCTCATCGAATCTAATAAACTTATTTTAACTTTTAAGATTTCACATCGATGTAACACAATTACAAAATATAGAGTCGACTTGAGTAGATAGAAAGAAGCTGTAGATTAAAACAACCTCATAAACGAATCCAACATTTTGTTCTTCTCTACATTAGTGCGATAATTTAATAGAATTTTTACTAGATGTACAACAGTGGCAGTACATCAATCTTATGCACAACTTTGTACTAGTCTATACATATTATATCCATAGACTAACGGTGAACGCCTGATGACACTATGATAATCTTCGATTGATTTAGATCGAGGAGGTCATTTCAAGAAAATAGATGAATTTTATAAAAAAAATATGCTAAAGATCTTTGAACATTATATGTACATGTCTAGACCAGTGTACCGATGGTCACCGGTGCATACCTAATTTTTGTATCATTGAAAAGATTCTTGTCCGAAAAGTTGATTAACAAATTAATGACTCGAAAGTTTTATTTTATAAGTAGGTCTTATCATCTTAAAGTATTCACTATTCAAAAATCAATTAGATTTTGTAAACAGACCAAAAAATTGGGAATTTCCGAAAAAAAGCAAAAATTTCTTTGTCACATTTTCCTGTCCTATGGTAAAAGTCCACCAACATCAACGTAAATCTATTGACAAGGTTTACGAAACTGAATTTTTGCTGTTTGTTCGGCTTTCTTAAAAATTGAACTTACCTCGTTCTTGTTGACTTTGTCTTAATGTATTCAAGGTATGTGAAATATCATCACGTTCTTTCTATTAAATTAAAAAAAATAATAGTAAATATCCATTGATTTCTGAAGTATTGTAATTACCTTCATATTTTCCATTTGTTCTTCTGCGAAAGTTAATGCTTTTTGTAATTCAGCTTTTAAAAAAAAAATAATCTTTTGAGAATAACAAAAAAAAAAAAATCTTTTTTTTGTCTTACTAATTTTAGTTAAATTTCCATTTTCAAGTTCTTGTACTCGTTCATTTGCCTAATAATAAAATTTTCTTAACAAAAAAAAAAAAAAACAAATTTAATTGAAAATTATTCTTACGATTCCTAATTGTTCTTCTAGCTCTGATACTTTAGCTATAGCTTGTTGTTTTGTTTCAGAATCTTCAAGTAATTGTCCAACATCAAAATAATTATCAAGAAAAGCATGAATTTGTAATATAAATAAATCACATTCACCATGAAGTTCCAAATATTTCTAAACAGAAAAAAAAAAACATATACAAAAATTATATTAACAAAAAAAAAGAACTTCTACTTTAAGACATTCATCAAGACCAAGTAATTTAAATTCTTCTTGTAAATACACACGATAATTCATATCTTGTACTGAATGTACAATTATATTTATAAATTGCATACAAGCAACCTATATAAATATATATAAAAGAAGAACAATAAATTAGATTTAATTGTATTTTACCATATAATCAACATTAAATTCTGATGGTTGTGTAAAAGATTTCATTAAAATTTCAAAACGATGTTTTTCTTGACATTCCTATAAATGAAAAATTTTCTTTTTTGAAGAAAGTAAAAGATTATTTACAATTCGAAAATTATCAAATGCTGCTAGAACAACATCATGTCCTAACTCGACTAAACATACAGCAGCAAGTAATTCTAAAATCAAT
Source organism: Rotaria sp. Silwood1 (assembly GCA_905250075.1). Classification (NCBI taxonomy): domain Eukaryota; kingdom Metazoa; phylum Rotifera; class Eurotatoria; order Philodinida; family Philodinidae; genus Rotaria; species Rotaria sp. Silwood1. The sequence continues at coordinate 71,502 of CAJNOP010000846.1, read as the reverse complement.
GCTTTGCATCTAAAAGAAAAAATACAATTAGATTTAATAAAAATAAAAATAAAAGTTTTTACCGATAATTTTTATGTTGTAAACTAAGTGTAATATAATTCAGAGCAGATGGATGTTGAATAACAAGATTAAAACCATTCTAGAAAATTTTCATAGAATCCGATAGTTGTAATTAAATAAAAAATCTTATAAATAGGTATTGTGGGTAGAATTGCCCGATCGAAAATTTTTATGCTAGTTCCAGAAAATCATTATTTTTAATGTTTAAATGTATATGGGCTGTTTCAGGTAAAATGAAATATATTCATCTTTCATTTGCCTTTTGAGTTTTTTCAAGGATTATTCTTCTGAATAGTTATTGAGTATAGACATATGTAAAAAATCTTGGTTCTAGCAGCTGATTTTTTTTCAGATAATCTAGAGTAACTTAACATATAAAACTAAGCTCTAGGAAAGTTCATTATTATGAGATACACGTGCTTTGATTTTGCTTATATGTTGCCTCTTTTTATTGAAATAGGTTTCGCTCTATTAGCATTTCATACACAGCAAAATATAACGATTCGAAATTCAGAATTTTTTCTGCCACTTCTGAAGACTGAGCAACCATAAATGTAATTCGACCCATTCAACTATTAATGAAGGCTTTGAAACATTTTAGTATAGTGTAACGAGGAAGTTCGTTCAACTTTTCAATCGGTATGAAGTGAAGACCATGGGCATTATGCCGAACAAAACGAATTATTTAATCTGACAAAAGCTCATGCTCCTAGCTTATCAATCTGAAGATACTGCAGTTTCATCGTGTTTTCTGAATGAATGCTGGACCATTAACTTTTCGAATTTCGACTTGAAAATTTTCATAGAAACAGGCTCCAATGAGTATAGTTTTTTTGTAAATCTTTCAGATCTTGCCACTTTTTCTATCGTGAAATATGAGCATTAAATCTGCTAACTTATATGAGCGATAAGACCTGAATCATTCATAAAACAAACATAAAAAAAAGTACGGTATCTTCATAGCAACAAGCTAAGGGTGCAAATTCTTTCAGAGAATTCATATTTCATTTGATTCTACATAATGCACATACTCTCGAAACACAAACAATTGAAGAGTTAGAGAGCTTCTCTCAATAGTCTTGTTGTTGTTGTCATTCAGTGCTTCTTTGTTTTTAAAGAACTCAGGCAAAAGTGTCTGACACCTTTTTGCTATGGAAACGTACCCAATGACAATAGCTTCCTCTCGTCTTTCTTGAACGAAAAATTTAGAATCATGCTAAGTTCGCCAACATGTACAGCAAAAAACTCTCTATCCTTTAACGTACAATATTTAGCTGTGAATATTAGACTTTATAAGCATACGCTTACAGAAGTCATTTTTTTTATAGGAACTCTCAGTTTGACAATGTAATAAGCTTCCATCTCATAAACTTTAAAATCTCTCCAAAAAAAACAAACTCGTCAGTTTAGGTAAAGAATTAGAATCTTTATCCAGCGAGATTAAAATTTAATTTTGAAAAAATGCGACATGTACTATGAAACAATGATTATTTTTTCAAAAAAATTTCCCCCGATCGACCGTCGGCGCACACGAGTACATTCTGTTCAAAACCTCGAATTAAAATTTACATTCATTATATTTTTCTTCTTATCATAGGTCAGATTTGAATCATTCAACAATCGATTTCAGTAGTTTCTCTTAACTAATCAAAGAACAAACAAAATTAACTAATACATTATTTATAAGTTATTTCATCAATATGACATAATTCACATGAGAATTGAATATTATTATGATTAGAATTTAATCTACAACCTCAGTGAATAGATTTCTTTGGTTTCTTTTCAAGAGGTAAAAAAAAAAAGAACGCAATATTATTTTTCTTATCTCTATGGTGAAACCTTTCAACAAAAAATAAAAAGGAATTTACTTGATTATTCATAATAGCTCGAAGACACATAATACATAATCTAACATCATCAGTAGCTTCACCAATTTGATATTTTTTTATTTTACGATGTAAACGTTTAGCATCGGATCGTGCTAATGTTGTTCGTTTAAATGTTGTTATTGAATTTTCATCTGCATAATGATTATTTCCATTTATTGTTGATGAAATATTAAATTCATGTGATGTTTCAACTTCACTAAAAAAAAAAATATTCAATAATTTTGAAATTTTTTCTTTTTAATTTTTATTAAAAAATAAATATTATAAAAAAAAAAATCTAAATCAGTTAGTTTTATCTATAATTCAATGCTATCCTCTCACCTTAATAAATCACAATATAAAATTTGTCTACTGTTTAATGATGAATTATCATCATCTGGTTCGAATCTAATCTTTTAAATTTTTTTTATTTTTATGTTTAAACAAAAACAAAATAAACGAATATTTCGTTTTTTTTTACTTACCGCATTAATTCTAATGATGTTTTTAAATAATCAAGTAAAACATCAAGACCTTTATTTGATTGATTAAGAAAATCATGTACCCATCTAAACAAAACATATATTGTTTTCTTTTGCTTTTGGTAAAAAATTTATTATCTCTTTTACCCAATATTATTTGTACGTAATGAAATTTCTAAACTTGAAAGTAATTGAGTTGAAAGTTCAATTGGTTGTTTTTTTTTCTATTGAAAAAGAAAAAAATTAATTTGGAAATTAAATTAAATTATTCTAAATACTAAAGTTGCTGCTTTTTCAACAAGATTAGCACCACGTATATATGTTTGTAAACCATCAATATAATATTCAGGAGGATGTTTAGCAATAACTTGATCCTGAAATGTAAAAGATTATGTTTTCTTTAATTTTCGTTTATTCATTTGATTATACTCGATCTCGTATGATATCCCATTTTTTTTCAGCTGGAAATTCACGTAACATTTTCATTTTATCCGGTGGTAAATCCATTGTTGCCTAGATTTTTTGAAATAAATATTTAAAATAAATAAATAAAATTTAATTTACCATTGTTTTTTGAAATAAATCTTCTAATGTTCGATCATCTGGTCTTAATTGATTCATTTTATCAAGACTTCCAATACTCTAAATAAATAATAATAAAATTATTTTTATTTTTTTTTTCAAAAAATTTTTTTTGATGTACTTTTTCAAGTGTTTCAGATGAATTTAAACTTGATGTTGATCGTGTAAAACCAGTTGTTTGCCATAGGGACAATAATAATGTCCCGTTTTCATCAGTTATTGTCGCCGTTGTGTCGTTATTATTCTCGCATATATTAGAATATTAATAATATCTAAAAGGGTAATATATACAATTTTGTATTTTGGAAAAAAATACCGTCAAAAAAAAAAGAAATTATTCATTCTTTTTTTTTGCGATTGAAAAAAAAAGAAAATTGATGAGATAGGATGAATTCAAGAAATTAAATATCACAAGAAAAATGAAAGATGATACTTAGATTGAAGAAAAAAAAATTAATTGTAAAGAAGAATCTGTACGTAGAAATCTAGATACATACGTAGTCATTGTAAAGTCTCTCTCAATGACAGTCATAATCAATCTATTTGCTTACATTACTAAATATATTTTACATAAAACAAGATTCTTTGCTCATATGTCCTTCTATTATAAACAAATAGTATCAAAATAGTTTAAAAATGACTAGCATACTTCCTCAATTTGTCATCATTACAATGACTCATGATGACTAATATTTTTCAACATAGGAAGAAAAAATTCATCCATAATCAATTCAATTACTAATAGTATATTAATAATGCATCATCGATTACGCTTTCATTCATGATTATCGATACTTTATTGAACACAGGAAGTCTACTAACCTTTCATTTATATTCCTTTTTTTTTTATTGATGATTGAAATATGATCATGATCTTACTTGTCTTAAGGTTCATGGACTTGTTTAATTTTTGTGATACATTTTTCTCTCTCTCTCTGTGTTCCTATTCGTTATATCCGATAGAGAAAAAGAAAATATGTATTAAGGACAAAGAGCACAATCTCTATTCATCGTCATATAATAAATTTTCAATTTTTTTCTTTTTTCGTTACTTAAACAAAAGTTGACGACGGTATCATCAAACAATACTTGATATATGTATATGCACTGAATGAGAGAATGGAGAGTATTGTTGACACAAACTAGTGGCTTCCTCCGTAGCACTGGGATCGATTTGATCGGCTTGTATAATATGTATAAATGAATAAGCACAAAGCTCAGGGAATATGATACATGAATATCATTATGAAACGCAGTATTACTACTACAATGGAAAGAAAAAAAAAACAAGGATGTGAAGATAAAGAAAAATAAGCAAAAAAGTATCAACATTCAAATGTCATTCGAAATACAATTGACGTTCGAAGACGATTATAAGAGAATCGGATACATAATACTAACATTTGTTTATTATACAAATGAAGTAGATGTAACAGGAAATACAAATAATGTATTGAATAAAAAAAAAGAACAAATCTTCTTTCTTTATTATAAATGTAAATATAAAATATGTATGATCATTTAAGTCATGTTTCTACTTACTTGATGAAACTATATAAAAGTCTTAGAAATCTTACAAAATTGCTTAGCATAGACATATTAGATCGATCACAAAAATAAATAAAAAAAAAAAAAAAAAGAAAAAGAAAAGAGAAAGAAGAAGAAGAGAAGGAAGATGATGAACGATGATAATACTGACCGATTCTTTCATTGGATTGTACAAACAGCAATAAGACCAAAAAGAAAAGAATTGTAGTGAATGGCAATATGAACTATTTGATGATGACATCTGTTGAGACTTTTATTGATTTTAAATGATGTTTGTTATTGATGATTTATGTTAAAAAGAGTTCTATTCATTTATTGAACTTTCGAATGTTAAACAAATGTATTATTTTAAGTTCATTTATACACCCGATTACAATATGAATAAATTTATTGGATCAAAACAGAAGAAAAAGTGCTTAAAGCAATTTCGATACAGAACGTCTCTCTATTTTTTTTTCCTTCTGTAGACTTCTATATAGATGTTTTCAAAGTCATAGAAACATGTTACAGTTACGTCAACTATACCTATAAAACTATAATTGACTTACGAATAGTTTATGTAGTGAAATTTCTCGTTTGTATAAAGCTTACTGAACTCTAGTTACCATCATCACATACACATCGCCTGTGCAGAGAAAAAAATTAATAATCTTCATTGACATAGGCCAATAGCAATAAAAAAAATGTTTGGCAATTACATAGCATTGGCCACTTGACGATAGTGACGTTTAAAAGTTGTTCTCAATGGTGTTGTCAAACATTTAAACACATGCATCAAACATTTTTTTGTCAACCTTAGCATTTTGAAAATGAAACAACTGATTTCATCTAAATATAATCCAGTGTTGAGTGAACCATATCCTGAAACAACAGAAAATATTGATGAATTATTTAATGCAGTTAAAAATGAAGATTATTCTCATATATATAATTTACTTCATGATAAAAAAGTTTCTGCATCAACTGTTAATTATGCTGATATTAATCGACCATCATTACTTATTGAATGTTGTAAACGATCTGATAAAAAATTATTACAAATAATAATAAAAATTGAAAAAAATCAATTAAAAACTTCATATGAAGATGTTCATGGACATCGAGCTGTATGGTATGCTATTGAAACTAATTTTATTAGTGCTATACATGATTTACTTGAACATAAATTAATTGATCCTAATTTACATGATACAAAAACAAGTTTTTCTCCTCTGTTACATGCTATTGAAAAAAAACGTTCTGAGGTAAAAAAAGAAAAATTATCTTTTTTTTTTTTTTTTCTTAATTGAAACAAAAAAATATATGAAATCAATATAATTAGATTGTAGAAGAATTAATTCGTGCTGGTGCTGATGTTAATTTACCACCACGTAATCCAGCTCATCGTGGTTTAACACCATTGATTTTATCTATTGTTAATGGAAATGATGAAATCAGTCAATGTTTAGTTAATTCATTATGTAGTCTCAATCAATATGTTGAAGATGGTAGGAATGATAATTTATATGATCTCTAAAAATTTTATTTCTTTCTTCGTATCTCTATTATAATATATTCTCGAAGTTAAAATAAAGCAGCATCCATGAACTTAATAGATTAGATAAAATTTTGTTGAAAACAACATATACTGACTCTATGCAATTTCGATACATTTTCATTCAAATTAGTATGTGTTAATTATATTATTATATACAATCCTGTTTTTTATGTCTTATAATGCATTTTTTAAAATAGAAAGCATTTTTTTTTCCAGTAAACAGATCTTAGAAAATCTATAATCATCTTACAATTTCCACAATCAGAGAAAATTTTTAAAAGTTTTTTTTTTATTTTGTTTCTTATCCAACTAAACTCATTATATTATCTTATCAATGAAAAGATAAAAATCAATCGTATAAAACACAACAATCAAAAAATAATTTTCATAACTCTGAAATGATCTCCTAGGGTTCAGGTGAACCTCCGCAGCAGTTTCATCACACTGTTATAAGTACATAATATTACATGAAACCACTCATTTATCAGAGTCCTATAAATAACATCAGTCAATTATACACGGTTGTTCTTCTTAATTCAAAAAAAATATCATTATATGCATCAAACTTTTCTTCCGATTCGGACCCGATGGACTCTACTTCAAGTAAACAACAAATGACAATCCCAAAGATATTTGCTAATCCATATGAAATAATTATTAAAAATTTCTTTTTTTTCTTGACTCTTATTATTTCAGGTTACACTGCTTTACATTACAGTGTTTTAATGAGTCGTCATCCGACAATTAAATGTTTGCTGAAAGCAGGTGCACGATCAAATGTTCGTAGTATATATGGTGTAACACCAATGACATTAGCAATTCTATGTGATGATCCATATTCAGTTAAAATTCTTATTGAACATGGTTATCCAATAACACGTACATATCCATGGAATGAATATCCATTTGAACAAGCAGTTAATATTCATGCCGAAGGTTCAGCTATGATGATTGCTTATTTAGGTTGTGACTTAAAAATGAAACAAGGTCATCGAGCATCAAATCCAGTAACAATGGCAGCTAATGAAGGTTTAGTTAATTTAATGTTTCTTTTAATAAATATGCAACCACAATGTATAAATCAACATTGGATACGTAAACGACAATATCCAAATGCATTATATCGTTTAAAAAATGTTCAAGATGAATTACAACGTATGTTTACAAATCCATTTCGTCTTAAACAATTATGTCGTGCAAAAATATCTCAAACAATTGGAAAATTTTATACAGAAAAAATTAATGATTTAAAAAAAATTTATCGTTTATTATCAGATCAACATCTTGATTATTTACGTTATAATGATGTTGTTGATCCAATAAAACATTTTCGTCCTATTGGTAAACGTCTTGCTCATTTTGAAGTTAATGGTATTGAATTTTATTGGGATCAACAAACATTAAGATATCGAAAATCTTATGATGATAATATTCGTGATATACAAAAAGATAAACGTCATATTGAACAACCAAAAAGTGCTATTGTTCGTTTAACATCAGTTTTACTTAAACGACGACAACATCAACAAGAACGTAAAAAAATTAATGACGCTCAAAGTCAAAGTATGTCAAGTAATTCACGTAGTATTATTAAAAAAAATGCTAGTATGAATATTAAATCGGCTCATAATGCTGGACGAGGAATTTTATCAAAACGATACAAATAAACAGATTTTTATTTATATACATATATATAGTTTTTTCTTTTTATAAAGATATTTTATTTTAAGAATTAATTTTAAAAAAAATAGTCTTCAATTAATAAATAAATCAGTTACACGTTGATATAAAACTTAGATTCATTGTAGTTCAGATAAGGCTTCATATATAACAATTATGGTACTTATATAATTATATCAATTCACTGGATTTTAGAGTGCATGATTCATTTTAAACGTAGAACGAAAAGAAACAATGAAAAGACTCTTATCAAGTAAAATTACGTAATACATGTCTAAATAACATGTTTGCTTAAGTAATTGATATCTTGGATAAATAATCTATTGATGGCACTTTAGGGCAAGCACACAATGCTGTATAAAGTATTGAATATTTGATATGCTATGAGATAGACAACGGTAGACATCATTCATTTTCTAGATCAATCTATCATATATATTTTAATGCAGCAATAACTTTAATCTTATACTTCGTTGATTTATAATTTTCGATTTAGTTGATATTATATAACTTTCGTGTTGGGTAAATATGCAATAGCTGTTGAATAGGGTAGTACTAGTAATAGAGAAAAACCATCTGAAACAGAATTCACAATTAATATAGTAAGTAATAAACAATCTGTTATTATTAATTCAAATTCATTTATTAGATTTTTTTAATTGATGCTAGTGCATTTGAATTTTTTTGCAGATCACATTTATAAATAAAAATCATAGCATCAAGAAATTTACATTGATTTAGTCAATAATTGATAGAGATTAAGTAATACATGTCAGTAGTATTACATAAATAATTGTTGCTTTTTACAAATTTATCAATCCGAAAACATAATGGATACCATATAAGTTTATTTATCAATGTATTTTTTGTTTTACTCGCATATGTAAAATAAAATGACTCTAGACATCACGCACGTTTTTGTTTCTTAATGCATGAGACTCATATGAGTCCTGGAAACTGATAACGTGAAAAGCTACTTGTTACAGTCATATGTTTACATATCTTGACTCACTTCGTTCTTTGCGATACGTGCTTATTCGAGTCGAATTCCTTGATGCTTTATTCTCTCCTATATATTGCCCTCTCCTCTCGCTTGCGAGATGGTGGATCGCTTCGAATAAAGTGAACCTCTAGTATTTGGTGCCGCGACCCGATCTTCTTTACTATTACCATCGAAGAAGAGAAGCCATCTTTAAGAGATTACATTTATTATCGTATTTCTGATCCAGCTACTACAATATTCCACGATGAATTTATCGCAACTAAGTCGGCGTCATCAACAGTTAGCAGAAGATCATTTATATTTCTTCACCGGGAAACAAATTCAAAGTGTTCAAGCATGGTTCGAAGACATTGAGATGGTAGCTAAAATGATTCATGCTGATGAGTCTGTCTCAATGAAACAAGCAATTGGGCTGTTGATCGATGAAGCCGAGCAGTGGTATCAGCAAAACAAAAACATATTAATCGCATGGTCGGATTTTAAACATGGAATGATACTGCAATTTGATAAGGATTCAAAAAAAATACTAACACAAACGCTACGATGCAATCGGCAACGCTGATGAAAAAATTTCGGCGCACTATCGCATGGCATCCACAGCACGTCGCACACTACAGGTCATATCACGCTAGTAAATCATCTTCAACTAATCAAACATCGTTTTGCTCGCCGTCTCCCTCTCCGCTCTTTGAGTTAGATTCGTTTGAAGACCCATGGCCTAACGGTACAGAGTCATGGCATTTTCATGAGATACGGCCCCAACGATCATCATTTACAACCAGAGTCGATCGAGAAATGTTGATGATCACACCACAAATCGTCGTAGAACGAAAACATCAACCAATAAAACGTGCACTACAATCGAATCAAAACATAATTGAATTTGCACCGAAAATTGATCAAATATCACTTCTACCTGTTAAACTACCAACGGACATGCACGAAGTCGTTGATATGGATGCTTTTCTACAAAAATCTTTACCATCATTCGAGACAAAAATTGCTTCGGATGTCTTGAAACTAAAACAGCAGCACCGATTTGCTCTGAACTTGAACGATCTGTCAAACGATTCATTACTCTCATCACATTTCGTATCACAACTGCGGCGACGAGATCAATCGCGCAACCGATTATTGCGACAAATCGGTGTACGCTCTGCTGTGCTGCTATTATTTTTATTTACAGCACTAATACGCTTCGACATTGTACATTGTCTAACATATCTTATACACAGTGTTACCACAGAATCTCAAACTTTCTCATTAATATTCTTTGTCAACACGATTCTCACTATCTGTTCGCACCATCTAAAGCATTCAACGCCGCACGTTAAAACCATTGAAACACTTCGTCAACTCGAATCACTCTTAATTTATCCTGTTACATAATCATCGCACAATATTTTTCATCACATCCTACGCTCATGACTATATATCGTATTTTCTGCATTCAATTATGTTTCTGCCTGTCAAAATGAGTGACAATGGCCGACATTTTCCTGGAAATTTTTTTAACAAGCTTTCGTGCTTGCACGTTTCGTTAATATTCGTACACTCATCCGTTCTCGACGATCACAACTTGGATTTTCATTATCAGTTTTCTTCTTCGTTAGCTATTCGTACATTTCGTCTTCATACGTTAGAACTTATCGCACGGTGTACGCATAATTCATCATCGTTTTCGCATTTTTTCTTTTTTTAATTGATTTATTTCTTGCTTTAATCTTATTCATTTTTTTTGCAGTTTTTTGTTGTTGTTTCTTTTCCTCTTTATGATGTGTGTGGACACACATCTCTGTCGGTGAGGAGGTATGTTACAGTCATATGTTTACATATCTTGACTCACTTCGTTCTTTGCGATACGTGCTTATTCGAGTCGAATTCCTTGATGCTTTATTCTCTCCTATATATTGCCCTCTCCTCTCGCTTGCGAGATGGTGGATCGCTTCGAATAAAGTGAACCTCTAGTACTACTTCTGTTTGATATTTGTTTTTACGCAAATGTTTCAAATAAATCTGTATTATTAAGTAATTATTTGACTTTCACGGTAATGATAAAGCTCATGACGCATATATTCGTTGCTAGTCACTAAAAAATTAAATATAGATTTATCGGCATTGTACGATATAGAAATATTTTGTCGCCTACTCACACAATATGGTCGTTTTACTTTATTGATATGTTACACCCTCGGAACAAAGCGTTCCTAAAGTGATGACCCATCCAGCACAAAAATTTTAGCATGTAGAAAAAAAAAAGAAGTCTTATTTTGATTTCGGCGATGGCATATTAAACTGTTTCGAGAACGTACGCAATTGCGATTTTGATATATTATCTCACTTCTGCGTTGCACCAATAAACAAGAAGTATTACTCATCAGAAATTCGTAGAATTCTCGACTCATGAAGGATTACGAACAATTGCAGCATATTTTTTTAGAGACTTTTGATGCTGTTGCAGTAGTCATAAAATTTAGACTCATTGGATTTCTACTTCGTCTTGAATTTCTTCTAATGCCTTAGTGGCTGCCTATATATCTCGAGTTTTGTTGTTTGTTCAACAAATTGATTCGATGTTTATTTTCAGAATCTTGTTTAATTATTTCTTCTTTGAATGATTCGACAGAGACAAGAGTTTTGTATATGAGCCTAGTTGATAACAGGCTGCTGAGCTAAAAGTGATGGCTAGTTACATATGAATGAACTGTCAAGTTGTTGAATAGGGCTTTTGGAGACAGTGGCGCGATAATCTTTGATGACAAGGTATATTGAGCTGTTGCTGCTAAAGTCATTTCCTTAGAAAACGGTCGATACCCATACAACGACTACATTTGTTAACGCCAAGTATTTCACAATCGGTTATTTCATATACGTAACCGTTTTGACATGATATCATTAGCAGAATTATCATTTTTATATAAAATAAACATTGTTATTTTGAGCGTATTTTGAAAAATCATTATGTAATATTTTTTTCTATTTTTTTTTCTAGTATACAGTTGCGAATTGAATTTACTCTCAATTTTGTTTTCGATCTCTTTCAATTATCTGGTTAGTTTAAGGGACAACGCTGGCAAAATAAGTTTAGAATCAAATAAATTAATGGAAAATAGATGAAGAATAAATTGAATATATAATATAAAAGACAACAGCTGAAGGCAAAAAATTAAAGCATAGTAATATATATTCAGTAATCAATGCATCAAAATAAGAAGAATTTAGATGAGAACAATTGAAGAGAGATATTGCTTCGTTGTTGAGGAATTTATTCAGAAATATGAAGAAACGAAAGGCGATGGCCTACATCACTTCGTTTGGAAATATACTTGATTTATAGACTTACAAAGCCAACTCAATTATTTCTGAAGGACTGATATGAGACTTTTGATTCTTAATTCACTTTGTAAAGGACTGACTCGCTCTATGCGTTATGCAAAAAAATGCGTAATAGAAGATATTTGATAAAGGCTCTATTATTCGAAAGGACATTTATTGTTTAGATGCTGATCTACGAAGTGTCAGGAGATGATGTCGTTCAGCAAAAGGCAATGGAGCTAATTAGGAAACTTCTTCAGTTGTCACCTTTAGATTTCAACAATTATTTGCTTATAGATACTACATAGTAGTCTAATAAAAACACTAAAATGATTGGGTTTCCTATTCAGATTTGAGTAAGCGGTCGAATTTTTTTTTCCTGAAATTTTGTGCATGCAGGGAAGTCAACTAGACCAACTTCCATGGAAAAAATTCAAAAGTTGTGAACAAAGTCTCTTCAAGATAATAGTTTATATAACATGCATTTTTTTATGGAAGCTTGCCTAGCTGAATTTTCTATATGCACAAAGTTTCAGTTGAAAATATCAAAGGACGAGTTTTTTTTGAAAACCTGAGGCCCCTAGAAAAAAAAACTCGGTAGCTTAGTCAACTATCAATATGAATCTGAATCCCTCTAGCATTTTATTAGAATACCATGCAGTATCTATAGGAGAAAGATAATCATTGAAATCTGAAAGGAGCAGCTGAAGAGTTTACGTCATAAGTTAAATTGGGCGTTTATATGATGAAAATGAGAACGTAGTGCACAATAAATTTCGAAGTCTAAATCTGTCAAGTCAACTATTTTCTGACTCTTCAAAGATTCACTCATAATTTCTCACCTATGAGTCTCACAAAAACTTCAAACATATGTCACAAAAGAGCACTCCACTTATCGGTTGAAAAATGAAGAGGCATTTTGTCCAAAAACTTCGACACTATCCGTTAGTAGAAAACTAGTTGTGCTAAAAAGTAAAATTTATTGTGATTACAAATCTTGATAAAATCAACAACTCTGAAAACATAATTCTGTATCATATAATTTAACTCAACTGTAGCATGCATTAGTAATGAAGAGAATATAATTCATCAGAACTTATGCTTCAACTCTTAAATAAAAATTGAATAGAAAGCTTGTAGTTTGTTATTGATACATAGTAATTATATGAAAATAATCTGTATCTATATTTAGATTACTTTTAAACATAGATACAAATTCTTACAATAATAAATAACATATTTTTTTTTTCGTTTCTTTTTAAACGTATAAATAAAATTGTTTGAAAACTATTTAATTATCACCATACCATCCACAGCTAGCAGTTGTTATATAATTATTTGTAGTCGAATCCCATGAAATAAGAGCAATACCATGATGCCATCTTTCTATCCATTTAATTGTTTGTGTTTCATAATCGAAATATCCAACAACACCACCATAAACTGATGTTTTCCATTCAATTTCTTTTGTTAAAGGATTATAAACACCTCCAATACCTGAATGAAATGATGTTTGCCATTCAATTGTATCTATCGCTGGGTTATAAACTCCATGAACACCACCTTTATAGAATTTCTTCCATTCGACTATATTTAATTTAGGATTAAAAACTCCATAAACACCTGTTTGAAAACCCTCTTCCCATTCAATAGTATGTGTAATTGGGTTGAATACGCCATGAATTGCACCATGTCGATATTGTTTCCATTCTGCACGACCTGTTATTGGATTGTATACAACTGCTATAGATCCATTCCAATGTGTACGCGTTTCTATTGGTGATGTTTCAAATGTTGTTTCATTGAATAATTGAAGAACTTTTGTTGATAGATATTTTCGTTGTTGATAAATTTGTTTAAGTGGTACAACAGATGAATTTTTATATTGTGAAGCTGTATGAGTAAATATACGTTTGAATATATTAAATTTATGATAAAATGTTTCTTTAGCATTTTCATATCTACGTTTATCATCTATAAGACAACTATTGACATTGTGTTTTAAATTTTGTAATGATTCAAGAAGTATTCCTTGATGTTCTCGTCGAATAGTTTGATGTTGAAAATATAATTGTTGATAAGTATTATACTGTAAATCGATTGTCGATTCAGTTGACATTAATTAAAATACATCTATACAATTTCAAATTATTCATTGATGTAAAAGAAATCAAATCTTTCTACAGTTGAAAAACTTTACATACAGATCAAAGAATAGAATAGTACACAAATTTTTATTTATCATAGAGTGAATATTCTTTTATTAACCACCAAAAAAAAACAGTCACTTCGATCGAAATACGATGCAAACACTCATGCTTTTCTTCCGGACAGGAAACAAAATTTTAAGAATACTCTGTATAAGTATGCGACAGAAAAGAAAAAAAAGCAATAAATATATAGATGCTGTGAGACGAAGACTTATTTAATCATTTATGTTTTTCTAGAAAAAAGAAACATTACACTCCATTAAATTAAAACATTCAAAATTTTCTGAATCGTTTAACAAAAAACACAACCACATCTGTATAGAGGTCCCAATGGATTAATCTGCCTTGTCAAAAAGATCAATATAACGAGAATCTAATTATATTTCGGAAAATTGATCAAATTTAATTATATAAGACAACGTTCACCCTTTAAGTTACAACAGATGTCTCATTATTCCTTTGAAAGAGAAGACGAAGGGAATCGAGTTTATGAATTTGATTTGTCCTACAGACGACCAATCATGCAGATGTCGGAAGTTATGTTACATTACATTTAAATGACTTCAATCACAACAAGAGAATTACGTAGCGTTCGATGGCTGAGTGGGGAAAAGGTGATCCTCGTTGGATTGTAGAAGATCGTCCAGATGGTAAAATACAAAAAAAAAATGATATTATCTACTATTTAAAATTCTAATTTCTAGCTACAAATCCAAATAATTGGCATTGGAAAGAAAAAAATGCTACACAATGGTCAAAAGATAAATTAAATGAATTATTAATTGGACTTAAAATTGAAAATGATGATTATATTTGTGAAATAAAAGAATTAAAACGATGTTCAGGTGAAGCATCAGCTAATAATCGAAAAGCAAAACTTGTTTTTCTTGTAAGTAAAATAAATGTCTATGATTACTCTATTTTGTTTTTTCAATCATTTCTTTTTCTAGTATGAATGGCAAATTGAAGGTAAATGGGAAGGATCCATGCGTAAAGGAGAAAATCAAACAAAATATGAAGGTTCATTTGAAATACCAAATTTATCTGATGAAAATAATATTGATGAAATTAATATAACATTTTTTGCTGAGAAATCTAAAGGTGAAAAACTAAAAGAAATAATGAAAAAACAAGGTGAATCCTTAATACGGCAAAAACTTGCTGAATATGTTCGTTTACTTAAAGAAGAATTTTCTCAAGGACTTATTTTACCAACTAAAAATACTATAACAACTAATAATACACAATCTATATCATCAACAAATAATTCGAAAACTGTTATCCATACACAATTACCAATAAATCAAAATAAATTATCAACTATGACAATGCGTGATATTAAACTTCATGATACATTTAAATGTACAAAAATTGAATTATTTCAAGCATTTTGTGATATGAATAAAGTTAAAGCATTTACACAAAATAGTGTTTCACAATATGATTGTAGAAAAGGAGGATTTTTTTCATTATTTAGTGATAATATAACAGGACGTTTTCTTGATATTGTACCATATGATCATATTGATATGTTATGGCGTTTTAAATCATGGCCTAGTGATCATTACTCACATGTTTCATTATTATTTTCTGATGGTACTGATGAAACAAAAATTGTTATACAACAAACCGGTGTACCTAGTCAATTTTATGATAATACAAGGGTTTGTTAAAAATCTTTTTATTTTTTAAATAAAATAATTTTGTTCTGAAATATTTTAGGAAGGTTGGAAACGTTTTTATTTAGAAAGTATTAAATCAACATTTGGCTATGGATCACGACTGCAATAGACTATTTAAATTTGTTTTTTTTTCTTTGTATTATCTAATTTTTTCATAAATAAATTTTCTACTATGAATATCAGTAATAGACAAGATTCAAAAATATTTTTCTTACTCATATTTCGACTTTTGTCTTTTTGAGATGAATTCTTGTTGTAGCATTCAAATATTAAATATAATGAAAACTGATTTTTTGTTTCAAATCAAAGTAGATCTTACTGTGTCGGTAAACATTCATATTTTGCAAAATATAAAGCTAAAGAGTAAAACAAAAAGTTCCAAATAGCATGGAGTAGTGCTCCCTCAAAAATGTCTGGTTTTCTGCCAATTTTTTTAAGAGCTTCATAACAAATTTCAACATCAATAGGGTTTTGGAATTCCATCTGCTTTTCGCTAGCAGAATGTAAAATAAAAATAAGCAGATAATGTTGTTACAAGGTGAATAGGATTAGGAAAAGACGGCCTTGCAGCAGATCGTCTGCTGTAAGAGGGATTAGGCTACGATACGTTTCGTTTTTCCTTCTTGGACAATACTTTTTTCTCTGCAAATATGAAAGCAATCTCTGCTAAACTTTTAGCTTCTTCCACAACCTCTAGAGCATATTGACAGTTGTGGTATGAGATGCTTCAAAAGACTGTTAGAATAAAAACAAAACTATTCGTAGACAAGTTCAGTTCTCGTTCGGGTTTGAGTAACTGTTGAAAACATTCTCTGATCGGAATTAATTTATTCAAACACTTTTCGATCTAATGTTTAGAGATTTAAAGACATTCATAAATATCTTTGTCAGGGCTATGTTCATTATTATATGGATATATTTATGGATTGTTTTATCTTATAATAGTATTTATAAGAGAATTAAAGATTCCGTATAGAATAAATTCAAATTATTATTTCTTCTGTAACATACCTTATCGCTCATTATTTAACTCATGGCAGATTATTTTTAAGCACTACAATAGATTCAATACAAGTTAACAATAAATTTCAATTGTTTGAACTATAACTGTCTACGATTTGAATAGATTGGTAGTATTGACTTGATCGACAACAAATGAATTCAATGATTTACTAAATATCGCAGCAACAATACAGATATGAACATGACATGAAATAAAATATTTACATGAAGAATTTTATTGATTTATGCTATGAACTATTGCAATAGCTTAGATTAGACGTAATCTATACTTTTTTTTCTGAATCATAATTAAAGTCGATTGAAGCAAAATAAATAATTGAACATGTCTCTTTTTTCTTTTATTGAAGCTTTGAGTATATTTAATTATTAATAATTAATGTTTAAAAACAGCTAATGATTTATTTCATATTAATTAGTTTATAAAAATCACGATAGATATTATGAATTATATATAGAAAACTTCAATTTTAATTTAAAGTTTTGATTATGTTTAAGTATTTCTATCTTAACAATATACAACTTAAATCAATCTTCAACGATAATGTATCAATTCTATTCATGAAAAAAAAACACTTCTATGAATAGATTATCATTTTCATATTCATTTTTCATTGAGGATATTTGTTGTACAAATATAAACAAAAGAAAAGAGAGTCAAAACATTTGGAATAATATGTATATATATAGAAACAAATCACACAAGAACTACTTGATTAATTTCGAATATTGATATAGTCACACAATGGCTAGCCATGATAATCATGTTTAAGACATAATGTATGTAAAACAAAAAAGCACATAGATCATTGCGACAAGTGAGAGAAAGACTAGAAAGAAAAAAGAGAAAAATTAAATTGAATGAGAATATTGTGTTTTTTTTAGATGCATCACCAACTTGTAAATATTTAACAAACATAAGGATTTGTACGTGTTGGTGGTAATGAATCATCTTCACTTGAATTAGAATGTTGTTTAGCACATGATGAACCAATAGCTGAATTAAATAACATTGAATGATTACTAGTATTCTCCATTGATATTGTTGGCGTTTGTAAATTATTTATGAGTCGTTCAATACTACCACTTGTCATTGTTATATTCTGTAATTCTTGTTGTGGTGGCATTAATATTGAGTTTGAGTCATCAGTATTGTAAGCTGTGTTTGTTAATATTGGCTCGGGATCAAGAATATGACTCAATTCTTCGTCATCATTATAAAAAACTGTTGGTTGAGAGGATGGAAGTGGTGGCGGTGGTGCAGTATCAATAATTGTTGAGAGAAATGCTGTATCACCAAAGATCATTGATGATTGTGATGGTGATGATAAATTATTCATTAATAAACATTCGTTGAAATGATTTGTTATAAATGCCTCAAGATCACTTTTTTGTTGTTTT
Source organism: Rotaria sp. Silwood1 (assembly GCA_905250075.1). Taxonomy (NCBI): domain Eukaryota; kingdom Metazoa; phylum Rotifera; class Eurotatoria; order Philodinida; family Philodinidae; genus Rotaria; species Rotaria sp. Silwood1. The sequence goes on along the minus strand of CAJNOP010000846.1, from coordinate 53,111 downwards.
AATGTTTCGACCATTTGAAAAAGACGTTGATGAGTATTTAATTCTTTTGTATATTGATTTTCAAGATTATTCAAAACATGTTCACGTTTTTCACGGCACTTTGTCGCTGCTACACGATTACGTTCACGACGATCACGACGTTTTTCCTCTTCATCACCTGATAAAACTTCATATTTTGAACGACGACCGGTATACAATGTCTTTGATGCCTGTTTACGTGGATTAACTGTTATCGGTCCATATCTAAGTCATATAAGAAAAAAAATAAAATAATTTCAATATTTGACATAATTTAATCTTTTACCTCACACGACCTTTTGATAAGATTTGTATATCTGCTTCTAATTGGGGTTGTGAAATAATAGGAGCAGAAGGTATAGGGTTGATCGGATTTGTTAGATTTTTTTCTTTTCGTTGTTCTTTTGATGGTTTTGATTTATTATTGTTCACATGAGAATTCATTGTTGTTGAATCAATTGTTGATGATGATAAAGTAGATTCTCGTAAATAATGAACTATTGAATCGACACTATCAAATTTAGAAAGCATTTGTGATGATCTATTGATTTGTACAGCCTGAAACTAAAATACTTTAAATGAAATAAGCTTGTCAAATATAAAAGGTTGATTTTTTCCAAATTGAATAAAATAGCAAAAAGAATCAGAGAAAGAACGAAAAAGAAAAAGAAAAATTATATGTATTGCAAACATAAAATAATTGCTCTAAGGCAATAGCTGAGCGCAATAATGAATTGACTATGCAAATGTGAAGCACTCGAAAATTTTATACATAACAACAGTTTTATCTAATCATACACAAAAGCATATTTCGATCTCTATATTTATTATTTACTTATTTTTCTAAGGCTTAAATCATATATATATATATATATTAAATAGGATATGGTATAATTGCTCATTGTTAATATTGTTTGAAAAATGAATTTTATTTATCAGGAAATGTGTCTGCAAGTCAATATATGGTATCATGGTCTAACTAAATACGTTACCCTTTCCTTTTTTTTATATCTATATAAATGACGTCATGTTGTTGTTTAAGACAACATTTATTAACTATGACTTACCTTCCAACTATGTCGAATTAAGATAGAAAGAGAACACAAGTATATATTTTTTTAATTCTATTTTATAAAAGGAGATAGTTAATTCTTATCGAAAGAAAAAGAAAAGATGTCATGAATAGCAGAAAGAGAAAAAGAAATAACGATTTTCTTTTTGCGAATATATGTAAAGTGCAAGAATAGATGTGTGTTTGTCGTTGCTAGATGCTGAAAATAGATGAGCATGCTTTTTTTTTTTATATTCTTTTTATGCTTACGTCAGTATTTGTCGACATTTTTATCAGAAGAACAACATAGGAAAAAAAAACATGGATAATGGCGTCCTTTTTCCTTCTCATGAAGATTGACAAAAGAAAACAGTCACACCCAATCACTGTCATAGTTTGACATATTTCTGTTCTTAAAAAAAAAACATAATCAAATGATTTATATCAATAAAAAAAATTTTTTTTTAATGCTACTTCTTCTAGTTTTATTTTATAAAAACAAGTTCATGAAATAGACAATAGTGAGATACATATTCTGCATAAAAACACACGCGCGTGTATATTTATAAACATCTATAAGTTTAAAATTTTTCTTTTTTTTATGTTCAAATAATTTGATTGAATTTAATGCTTTTTATCATAAGTGCCTTCTCCTTTATAATTGCCAACATAACCCGTATTTTTAGCTTGATCAACACGACCTTCTTTTCCTCTACCAAATCCTTCAGCATCAAAACGTTCTTTATGTGAACCTGTATATTGACTTGCATCAGTCATACGGTCTGTCACATCCTTATTGGCAGTAGTCTAAATATAACAAAAATTATAAAAATTTATTTTTTATTTTATTTAATGTCTTACTGTAACACCAGCTAAACTTGGTCCACCTGTGGAATTAATTTGTCCAATAATTTGATCACTTGATGTCTTCTTTGATGCAGCAACTTGATCAATAAGTTGTTTAAAACCTTGTAATTCAAATGTTTTACTAGAACATTAATATTCATATTTATGAAACTCAATTGATTCAACTGTTTTTTTAACTTACATTCCCTTTGCATACGTTCCTCCACTAGTAAGTTTTCCAAGAACACGAGCAATATCATTATCAAGTAATTGTGTTGAATATTTAGAATCAACAACACCTGCATCTTTCATCATTTTTTGAATATTTTTTGAATCAATTCGAATATCTTTTTCTTTTAATTGTGCGTCAGTTTTACCAAATCTTGAATAGGTATCGAAAGCAGCTTTTAACCCACTATTTCCACCTGATGCCATTTTGTTATAATATAAATTGTTTACGTATTCAAAAAAAAAAAAACAATATCTAAAATAAAGAATCACAAGATTGTAGTATATATGTTTGTATATAAAACATGTACAATGTTCTCTCGTATATGCAAGTCTTGCAAATGGTATTGATTTATTTCAAGAGAAAAATGATGGTTACATGTTGTCTAGGAGATTCACGTACGTTTACAGCAATTTAGAATAAAAGGTAGAAGCACAAAAAAAGAAAAAAAAAAAGAAAATGCACGTATTGGCATACACTTTTGTTCTCACTTTGCCCGATCGTCTTGATAAATGAATCATTTTTTCAATTTGGAAAGAACTTTTTTTTTTATGTAATACTGAGAGTAAAAAGTGTGAAAGGCAATAGCCTTCATCACCCACTATTACGTATAGAGAAAAGAAAATGTAATATCTGTACTCAATCTCACCCTTTCTATCCAATATTGTTTGAAAATATTTAAAGAAAAACGCACAGTAGATTTGCAAAAGAAAATATTATTTACTTCTTACAACTCTTAATCGTCTTTTAACGATGAAAAGAAAAAGTTGAAAAACACTTTTGTTTTTCTTATTGTCTATTGTAAGGTGTTTTGATTGAAAGAAAAAAAGATTAAATAAAAATAAAAAAATTTTGCAAGAATAGTAAACATTATTCAAAATAGAACACAAAACACCGGAATATGATTTCTTTGCTCTAGCGTATCTATTTCAATAGAATGAAATTTCATTGAGATTGATTACAAAATCCATTCAAGTAACAATAATTGATGAAATTTTTGTTTTTATTTATTCAGTCAACTTTTATATCATTTGAATATAGCTAAATGTATCTTAGTTTTCATGTCAGCGAGAACATAAAGAAACTGACATTAGCTTTCAACACAAGAAACATTATGGGAAAACATGTTTTCTATTTCTTTTATACGAGGCATAGTGACAGAGCCAGGATTTTGAGCTGAGGGGACTCAGTCTTCTCTGAGGGAGTTTTGAGTTTCCCTTGGCGAATAAAATACATGCTTTAAAAATTTTTCTGGGGGGAGGGGTGCTCAAAGGTTTCTGAGGGAGCTGGCTCCTCCACTAGCTAGGCATTTATTTATATACTCCACATACGTTATCAATCAAAATTATTAGGTCTTCGGCACATATTCGTATGTTTCACTTTTCATATGTTAGTTGACCTATACGTATACACAGTCTTTGCATAAAACATATTTGATCAATTTTTGTCTACTTATAAATCAGTGAAGAGAATCACAAAATAATCAGCTCAAATGAAAATTTCATACTATTTTTAATTATGTATTAAGATTCTTTTGTCTAGCTTCACCCTTTAAGGACCGAATTAATTTGGAATTGAAAAATGACTCTTTCGTCAGTTTATTGTATTTGGCTCAAAATCATTACATAGAAGCCTTATGACAATGCATCAAGATAAGAGAGGAAGTAATTATGGTGTCAATGTATGAAGCAGAAAGAAAAGAGAAGATCTGAGGACCATCTATATGACAGAAAGAAAGAAAGAAAAGATATGCACACGATGGTAGCTGGAACGACCTACGACCGTACGGGTGATAACAGCTTATTGAGAAGCAAACAATTTCCTAACTGGAAAATAGATGATACAACCCTTGTACCACGGTCCCGAAAAGGTTAAAGTTAGTTTATCGAGAACAAAAATTTAATGGCGGCCAAAATTGACATTTGTACAAAACGTTAATGTAAAAGGTACCGGTAAATATGTTTGTTCATTTTTTTTTTTGGAAATTTCGATGCTGTCGAAGAAATTCAGAATTTTTTATAGATTTGTGATTGCTTAGCAGAAGAAAAAATATATTTAAATAAATCAAGGATGTTATTTGTACTTGTAAGAGAACCATTCGAGGTGATACTTCGCGTTTGAGATAAGATTCCAGTCATTTATTAGGATCTGTTGAGATTAGAAATGCGTTGTTATTTTCGAGTTATGACCGTTACACTGATTTTTTTTTGCTTCTAACACGGTAATTATTTAAAAGACCAGCCAAGTGAATATTTGATCTAAAACTTTGCCTATAGATAACTCTTGAATTCATTAGAGTTTCCTAAAAATTAAGTTAAGGTATCTTATCGAGATATCAAACCCTCTGAAAAGCATGAAGTTCTATCAAAACTACGAAAGATCTAGTTTTTTTGTGGATTTGATATTTCAAGAAGAGACGACTCTTTTTGACTTAAATTTTTAGAAGATTGTAATCAGTTCAGAAATTTCAAAAGGCCAGCGTATTGACGAGAATCCTTCTAGATTTCTTCTAGTCTTAACAAGTTCTACGTAAGGATGGAGATCTCATCTCAAACGCAAAGTATCACAGTAAGTTAGAACTCGAAAAACATCAAACTCTATATATACTTTTCAAACAGTTAGTATTCACCTGAAACGACATTTATAAAAAGAAGTCATTTCTTTCGAATTTTGGTATATAGAATGCCATAAATTTCAATCATTTGTAGTAATATCTAAGAAGAAAAACTAATTGAGTATTTTCTAGAGCTAGGTTCTCTCTACAACGTACTGTATTGAAATACATTCTTAAACTTTAGACTAAGATAGATTTTATCAAAATACAAAATTGAACCACACGAATAATTTTGAATAGTTATCGTTTTTTTGGCCTTTCTCAACAATTTGTTCTAAATAATGTAACATTAAGTCCAAAAATTAATTCTTAACATGTTGTGAGAAAGAACTGATTACATTTGATTTTCCTCAGAGACTTACAGGTAGTTGAAAACTGACTAGATATATTATATAAAGATTATTTACAAACAGGTTATATTGAATTTAGCAAGCAAAATTTCTCAAGAAAAACAAAATAATGATCAGAAGAATTTTCGTTCCGTTGAATTCTGGTCTCTTCTTTCTTCAGCCAATATAACAGCTTGTTTTTATTTTTTTAATAAATATTAAAAAACCACAAAGAATTTCTTGTATTTGCTGTAATTGATATTCATATTCTTCATATAACTAAATCCTTGTTATTCATATTTCCATACAAAAACATAGATTTTTCTTCACCTTGAAATAAAGAATTAATTTAGTTGTTAAGAAATTTCGTATAAACAATATCTTGATAAACATATATATTTTTCTCAATTTCAAATTGGTTTTTGATCAAAACAATATTCATTTCATAAGTATTTTTGAATCTTAGAAAAGTCAAAAATGGTTTAATTTTTCCGAGTCTTCATTCTTCAAATATCGAATCTTTACTGCGTTCTTCAACAGAAACCTGTGTTCATTTTCAGTTCATGTGAAAGTTTCAACCTCAAATTTTCCACGAACAAAGTTCTTAATGCGATTGGTTCGTTGTGCAAGTTGTACTTTTTCTAGTATCTTCTATCCTAAGATATTCAATATGCGGAATTGATTCATGGGTAAATGCAAATGGAGTTCATATATTTATGTCTTTAGAAAAGAGATTTAAGAGAAGCTAAAAGTTACCCAGTTAACTAATCTCCTTAGAAGATTTTCTTTTTGTGCAAAGTTTGAAGTCAAAACGTTTACGTGAGCTGAAAGAAACTAGAGCAGTTCAATTTCGATATCTCAAGAATGAAAATCCCAAAATCTAAATCATTCCAAACTTTTCTTTCACTCCCTAGCATTCATCAAATAAACATCCTCTCGGTTGAAAAATCATTTCACACTTGAAGAGGTTTTTTCATCAATAATTTCTTTTTTAAAGCTTTTTCTAAAAACATTGCACTTACAAAAGTGCAAAAAAAAACCCGTAGTACATTTTGATAATTAAAACTTTTTACATGCATTTTGCGTATAATGCAATGTGTCTATGTTACAACAAGGAACATACAACGTTCATGTAAGTTTTCATCATTTTGTAATATGGATAATTTCTCTTTCAAAAATTAATCTCTCAAAAATCGAAAACATTTTTTATGAAAACTTAAACTATTTGCTACTTGATGCAAGGTCTGACGCACTTTCAAATTTAATATTTTGAAGGAAAATTCACTCGTTTTAGAACAATGATAAAGCATTTACATGAATATTGCGCATTTTTTTTTGTCGTAAAATAGGTAAATTATATTATAGATCATATACTTGTAGAAAGTTTAAGTTACCAAAGTATAGCTTGTGTTTTCCTCTTTGTAATTATATAAATTCAATTCTTTTTTTGAAAAATTATCCGAAAAAATGTTGTCCAGTATCGTAAATATAATATGTTCTATTGATTTTTGAATAATTCCTGAATGTAAATAATTAGAGATCTATTGTTTTCAACATTCAAAAAAGTAAAATGAAAGATTTGAATCAATGTAAAGATTGATGGATTAGTTCACAAAAGTATTTCACCCCTGACCCTGTAAATTCAACTGAAACTTGTTATTATATGTCCCTATTCTTGATATTTAATCTCGAAAGACAAAATGATTCAAATGTCAGACATACAGTAGATGATGTCTCTTTATCAGTTCAAATTGTCCTATTTTCAACACTAGAATTCTCTGTAGATATAGGCAAGATAGTAATGGTTATTGAGCCAACATTTTTTTTCATTGGGATTGTTATCTTTTATAGTCATGTAAGGCTTTCGTCTCATATATTAAAAAATTTTATGAAAAAACTATTGAGTAAAAATTACTTCAATACTTCTTGTTAGAATATTTAAAATAAAATTAATTCTTTTCGTAAACAACAGAGTTGTCAAACATACAAATATGCAGAATAGACCAAGTATTAGTAAATTAAAAAAGTAATCAATCTTCCAGAGAGAAGATATTAGAAGTCATGCAATTCGAGCAAAATGTCTCGAACTCATTGACACTGCTAGAAAATGATGTCTCATTTTTCGTTAGTATATATATTAGTAAGCACGAAACTACGTCCAAAAATATTTTTTTCTTAGCAGGCTTAAAAATAATTGATCCCACTCATCATCAGTTCGCTTTGATAAAATAAAAATTACAAATTTTAATAGATTAAAATTTATTGTAAAGTGCTAAACACATACCTTGTTTAACATATTGGTTTTTCTATAGATACGCCTTTTCCGCTTCGTTTTTTCAGTTATTGAAAACCACAAGTTTCTTACGATTTGCATTTTTTTATTCAAATAACAATAGAACATGTGTTACTTTTCAAAAAACATAATAGTTTCTTTTTGTTTTCAATAAAATCCATTCACTTAATAACATATGGCAATAGTTTACAGCTACTTTCAAATTTGAAGATGAGTAATTCCGATTCGAAAGTTATTCTTGAAATATTTTCTTTCTCAAAACATAGATTTTTATATTTGAAGATTGACAATAGATTTATCTGTTGATTGTTATCTATAAATAAGTTTCAAATACTTAATTTTCTATACTCGTCGATGTTATTCATTGTTGTCAATTTTTATTTAGGAAAATTTCTTGTTTTTTTTTTTTCATACTGTAACTTTTTATGATATAAAAACGTAACATTTTATATTTAAGTATTTCATCTGAAATTTAATCGATAACGATTTCAAGGACTATACACACCTTTTTGGCAATATGATCAGATAACTAATCCAAGGCTTTTCGTAAGTCTAGGTCATTGCTTACAATCCATTTACTTATATCTACATTTCTACATATCTTATCTAAATGAGTTTTTTTTTTATTCTTATCTATGTTCTTGTTTGTTCCATTTGATCATCAAGTAACTTGCTCATTTTTAAATCATCATTTGTATTGAATAGAATTTTTAACTTATAATACTTACTATCTATATTCATAAATAAATTTCAAAAATTAGAATTTATTTATGTGAAGTTAATACAAATATTCAATATTGAAAGTGTATGAAGACAGTACCCTGACATGTAGATGATTTTTATCAGAGGACAAAGATCAAACATAAAAACAAGTAAGTACAGCATAGTGTCAATGTGGGTAAGAAAAGGTTTAGTATTTTTGATAATTCTGTACCGGATGTACTGTTCTTTTTTCTATTAATAATAAAGTAGTGCTTATAGTTCATATTCATAAGTAAGAAAAACTATTCTCTCGAAATATTAATTTTGATGACTCCTGATTGTCGGAAATTTCGAAATCATAAATAAACTTCTATCCCTAAAGTTATGAAATCATTTATTTATAAAATATTGATTTTCTTTATTATTTAAGAGTACATTTTCTTACGAACATTAACTAAGAATACTCTTTAATTAGTAGTGACAAATCAGTCCATTAACTCCAAGAATGCCAGAAATAATCAATATATTTCTTTTTTGCTCGATTAAATTACTATTGAATCATCCTATATATCTCTCCTTATTACATTGATAATTGATAACTTATCCTAGTGATTGTACTGAGTTCAAGGTACTTTCATACTGGATCAGTTGTCAATAGGCTACCATTTTCGGGTATCTTGTTATCAGTATGTTACTAGACCTTGATTGGATACTCTGTTTAGAACTATTTCAATATATATGGATGCCTTCTCAATTTCTGTAGTATTTTATGAACAACAGATCAGCAGATTGAGCATTTTGTAGCTAATAAGAAAAAACGGCTTGAATATGAAATTTAGATTTGAAAAAAATTTCTTTATTTAAAGCAAAATTTACTAGATAATATTTAGCGACATCTTTCCTTACTTTGAATGGTAAATCTAAAATGGCCAATGGTTATATGAAAAAAAAAAAAATTCATTTATATCTGCAAAAAATAAAAAACTTTTTATTTCTATTTCGTCAAGGTCGATCAAAACGTTAAGTTAAGAAATAAGATAATATTTACTTGTTTTTTTTTATATTAAACCTAATGTTTACGAAATGTTTATTTATTGTCAAAAGAAAAGCCCATAGTTGTCAGATTCAATTATAGAAGCCATTGAATATAATAAAACTATTTCGTCTATTAGTAAATCGATAAGCATGTAGACGAGCAATTAACTATAATCATATGTTTATACAAGTAAAAAAAAAAACCTTATAGATATTTCGACCTTATCAAATAATTTTTTTTTGTAAAGTGTAATTGATCTATTGTTTTTCCTTTTTTGAGAACCAATTTTTTTTTCAAGTTATAAAAAGCAATTAAGAACTACTTGAAATTTTTATATAATGAAAATTATTTGCATTCCCTTTCTTTCTCTCTCTCTCTCTCTCTCATTTTTTTTTTCTTTTTATTATACTTTAAGTAAAGATAAGAGTAGTGATTTATTGACATATTTATTTCACCATAGAAACCTTAGATTAATCTAATACTTTTTCGAAATGAAATATTTTATATGTTTTTTGTTTTTTTATTATTACTAATAATCATTGAAAAAGAAAAACAAACTATCCTATTGTATTTACATATGAAAAATAAAATGAATCATATGTTGACAGTTATTCATTGTCTTGTATATGTACTAATATAACACCTATCTATTTGAAGATGAATGGAATTGAATTCGAAGACAAAAATATATATATTAGCTGTATCCCTTAGGTGAGACTGACATCTTCATTGATTATAATATATATATAAATGATGCCCAAAGGAAATACTAAAACTGTAGTATGTAAATCGGGATTAAAAATATTTGTATTTTTTTATATATTTCACAATATTTGTTGTATGTTTAAATAATATCATTACTCTACATTTCGAATATATATATATAAATCGTTGTCTCTTTTCTATTTTCATTCTTTCATCATCCGCCTACCAATCTACTCTCATATGCAGCTCTTTTTTTTTCCCCTTTTTTTTTTTTTTTTTATTCCATCTTCTATGATGATTATCAAGTCCTTGTATTTTGCATTGTGTTGTGTAATGTTGAGGTCTTTCGGTTGCAAGCCAGTTCGTAGAACAGAACAGAACAAAGGACGGAATGCAAGTTTTTTTTTTTTTTACATGTATATATATATATTCTTTTCTTTCTCTCTTTTTTCGCGTCATCTCTTTTCCGACCAAGTCTGACGACAACCCCAATAACAACTCTTCTTGCCGGTTCGGCAACATACATAGAAGAGATGTGCGTTCTCTCTTGTTCGCTCAAGAATCTAGCAATCTTTTGTGTGAATGCAAACGACGGGAGCCAACACCTACGCAGTATACTTCCGTTCTTTTAGTGTAGACCACTTTTCATACTCATCTAAATTTTTTTTTGGATGTACGTTAAGTGTCAGTCTATCAGCATGATAGACAATTTGACACATTGAACGTACGCATTACATAAATGAATTTCATTTTCTTTTTTATTATTATTATTGATAAGTTAAGTGAAGGAGAATGTAATTGAAAAATTTAATCTAATCTGAATATATGTGCATTATATATATCAACGGACATGTACTTTTCGATCTGTCTTTTCTTTCTTTTTTTTTTCCTTTATCTCGATCACCAAGCAAATAAGCTAATCATATGTTGATAATATTAGAAAGTATTGATATGAAACGCAGTCACCTTGTAGTTATTATGATTTATAAAAAAAAATAAAGAAAAAAAAAAACAAAAAATCAACGAGAACAGGGAAAAAAACAGAATGTAACAGCAGCTTGTCGTTAGCGTATACTTGTAGCACTTGTTTCTCTTTTTTTCTTTGTTGCATTTATCGTCTTAGTAAACGGTAGGAGTAAACGATAGCAGGCATAAACATAGTGATATGTAAGAAAAGGGAAAGAGGCTCTAAATTTGCAAAGTTGAAAAGCATATTGTTACTATTTTTGTATAAAACTGCAAGTAAGTTTTGAAATTAGACCATATGGTTTATTTTAAAATAGTGCCATACTAATTCAATATCCGTTTGTTTATAATTTGTATAAAGTTAAATATTAAAAACATATTGAAACGATAAGAATAATAAGTAGTAACTTTATATAGAAAAGAAATATGAGTCGAGTAGTAACTATGTTTAGTAAGAATTGTTCTTGGTTGTATTCTCTTGTCTTTCTTATTATTCTTTTTTTTTTTGTTTCTTCTTCTTCTTTTGATCGTGTTGTATTCTCATATTCTTTTCCTCGTGATCTTTGTAATGTGTTTTTGACGAGAAAAAGAGTAATGATGAATAAAAGCAAGAATAAAGAGAAAGAAAGAACGTTGTTTGAGAAAAAATCTCAATAAAAATATTGACATAGAGATAGAAAGAGAGAGAAAGAAACGTTGAGGACACCATCACTATTTCATTTATTCTTGACCGAACAGATGGCAATTTGAAGGATATTCTCTCGAATGAAGAAAGGAGGAGGAGATATAAAGAAAGAAAAAGTGAGGATTTAACAAGAAAAGATCGCGATAGTCACGTTCCACCTACAACATACCGTCACTCATTGTCAAAAAAAAAAAAAAAAAAAAATTCTCTTACATTTGAATAGTTGCTCGTGCTTGATTGTCATCATTGACAGTTCTATGTTCTTCGCTTCTGATTAGTTGATGTTATCGTTCGTAGGAGTCACATACACGAGTTCGGTGTATTCTCATCATACAGAGAGGAATAAAAAGAAAAGAAAAAAAAATGATGATGATGATGATGATGATGATGATGATGACATTGCGAGTTAGAACAATATATCTGTTTTGTTATATCATGATTACAAAATTTTTTTTTTTCTTTCAGATGATTTGGATGGTTTTTCATAATCATCGTCGTCGACGACGTTGTCCTTCATTTTTCTCTTAATCTATTATTGTCTCTTGTCAGTATTTCCAATGGCTTCAACATTTGAATCATCACAACAATTAAATTATGTTGAAGCTCAAGAAAATGATTCAATAATATCACCATCATTACCAATATCATCTGATGATATTGATGAACCATTGAATAATAATTTTGAAGAGAAAATCGAAGAACAAATACCAATTTCTGAAATAGAAGAAACTGATATTATAACTAATAATATAAATGATGTTATACCAAATACAGATACAACAATAATGAATTCAACAAATATGGTTACTGCTGAAGCATTATTTACTGAAGCAACATCAGCTGATTTACCATTAGGAGCAACACGTTCATCTGTAGCTCGAATTCTTGTTAAACCTGGACAAATTTTTCGTGTTCAAGTTGATAATGAAGTTAAAGAAGTACATGGTAAGTTGATTTTGTTTTTGTTTTTTTTTTTATTAATTAAATTAAAAGATAAAAAAAATCATAAATATAAATCAAACTAATAATTGATATATATCTTGTTTTTTATTATTATTATTTATCTAATCAAATTACAAAAGAATAGGATAAATATGATTTGATTGAGAACAAAAAAAAAAAATAAATAAAGATTCTCAAATACAATAAAACAATGTCCTTATATGAGACAGATGTTACTTTTTTCATGACACATTACTGATACGTTTATCATAACTAAAAGAAGAAAACAAACGATTCATTCTGATGATGTTAAATAATTGATTGAGGAAGTTCGTTTGTTGTTTTGGCATACAATCATTTACTTTTCAGCACTAGATATATATCATATTAATGTTTGGAATGTAAGATATCTAGGTAATAGGTTGAGTATATCATAAGTGACTCCTGACAAGGTCTTTGTATATGATTAGTACATAGATAAAGTTTTTCTTTTTGATGAATACTCATGATATCCATCATTTTTTATTCTCATGATTAATCAATAAATAAAATCTTCTTCATTAGAAAGAAATATTTGTACGTATATGATGATGGTCATTTATATGAACAGATATATTCTGTTTCGTTCGTTTTTCTTTTTTTTTTTTTTTGTTGTTGTTTTGCGTTTAGTAAAGAAAAGAATCTTTCGTAAAAACAAATATCGTCCTTAGTTGATGGTCGTTCGATTATCGTAAGTTTGTCATGTGTTTATTTTTATATGTCACACGCCATTAAAAGGGAAGTTTGAGACAAGAAGAAAAAGACGCTACTGGAGGCAAACGAACGAATAGAAGTAGTGGCAGCAGTAAGAAGAAGAGATCCATTAATGTGTGTATGTACGTACGTACGTTATGTGTTGCTCTTTCTACAGCTATTCTAATTGTATGTACAGGAAACGAGAGAAAATGAGAAAGAGAGAGAAAGAAAAAAAGAAAAAGAACGATGAATAGCAATACATATACTACAAAAAAAAAAGTACATTAGGCAATTGCGACCTATGGCCGAGATACATGTATGTAAAGAACATCATCTTGTCAAAAGATAGTCACCATTGGATTGTCAATAATAATCATCATAAACGTTGATTTTTTTTTCTTTTTTTATTATTATTATTTTGTTTATTGCGTTAAAATATTATTAAGTTAATTATGTATGAAACGAGATGTTTTTCAATGAATGGATTTTATCCATCGACATCATCTTGTTCATCAAATATTTCATCTCCAGATTCATTAAAACATCAACGTTTACTTCTTACTACAACATCATCACCATCAAATGTATCTCATCAATATTTTCAACAACAGTATCTTTTTGATTATTATCGTTTTCATTTTAATCATAATCTAAATAGTAATAATTCGAATGGTAGTAGTGATATAAATTCATCATCATCATCATCATCATCATCGTCATCATCGTTATCATCATCAATAACTTCCAATTATGATCAATTATATTCATGGTTTGCTATCCAACCATCAGGACAGCAACAACAACAACACAGTACGTTATTTGAAAAATATTAAATGGCTTCCTTTCTATTTATTTATTTCATTTTTGGATATTAATTTATTTCATGGTCATTATAAATAGAAAAAAAAAACGATGTCATTATATTTATTTGAAGAAATTCTTTCTTTTTCATTCTCATTTATACATATATATGTATATGTATATGTCATGCGATTCATGAGCATCACAATATTGTATTCGTATAATTTTTGAAGAGCAAAGCAAACGAAGTAACAAGTCGTGATTATGATTAATGTGAATTGCATGTGGTCGACGTCAATGATTTGACCACGAGAGTAGTAGAAGTAGAAACAGCAATTTTCTTTCTAAAGAATAAGCAAAGAAAAAGAATGCTTTATTCATCGTTGTATTACTAATCGATCTCTTCCGGAGTAATACTGCCTGGATAAAGATAATCGTTTATTTTATTATTATTATAAGACTGACGTCATGGAACTATTCACTGAGTCAGTCATTCGCCCACTATCCTACCAGTCCTGACAAGTAGCTGCTGTTTTTTTTCCCTCTCTCCCTCTCCCACCACCTATCTTTTACTCTCTAATGTCTATGACCTTTTGCTAGGCTTCTTCGCCTTGAATAAGAAAAAAAAAAAAAAAGAGAAAAGAAGAAAAAAAAAGGTTTGACAATTTATTTCGTTCTTTATGCTTCGGTGTATTACAATATACTGATTGATTGTATGTTCGTAAAATTCAACTTATTTATAAGACAGTTAAAGAAAACTATAAAATAGACATATATTAACATATATTTAACTTGATTATTTCAGGTCCTGCAACAGTGAGAATGATCTCTGAAAATGGACCAGCCTTTCCATTGCCTTTACATTTACCACCTGGACATATAGTTCAACAAGTTCTAGACGAAAATGGTGTATTAACTCATGTTATTATGCCACAACCAGGACCTCCACCACCACCACCACCGCCGCCACCACCACCTCATCATATGGTAAGAATTAAAAACAAAAATTATATTTTGAAATACATTATTTTATTATTCAAAATAAAAATGATAAATGTCAATATATATATTTTTTTCCTAATAGCATCCCGGTTTTTCTCCATCACCTTACAATGGACTTTATGCTCATCCACATCAATATCATAATCCAAATGTATATGGACCTTATCCAACAGATACAATATCTTATTCTCCACGTTCGGCTTGTAGTCATACATCATCATCAACAAATCGTATGAAATTTTAAAATACAAAAAAAAAATAGAAAGATTTTTATGTTTTGTATTTATTATTTATTTAGCATCACATTGTTTACTTCATCTATCAGAAAGTAATGGTTCATCAACAACGACAATAGTAGGATGTACTACATCTATATCAACACCATCAACTACTTCAACAAATAATCAACAACGCCGTTCACCTGTATATAATGCAAATAATAATGCTTGTACTACTACAACTGGAGGAGGTGGAGGAGGAGGATCAAATGGAAGAAATTTAAATAATATTGGACAAAAACGACGTATACTACAATCTCATGCGAATAACAATTCATATGTAAATAATGTTAGCATGAGTAAGTTTATTTAAATATTATAAAGAGCGCTTTATTTTATATCGAATGATGATTAAATATTGATTTAGTCAAACTTATGTTTTAAATGGACAATAATTTGAATCGATCTTTACCTATTAAAAGTTATCGACAAATACGTTTAAATACAAAATTCTTAATAGGTTTTTCTTCTTTTTCTGTTTTTACTATTCAAAATAAATTCATTAATTAGTTGAGATTCATAGAAATATGTACATATATATATATATATACATAATAATTTAGATGGTTCACATAAATCCCAACATCATCATCATCATCATCAACCACCGCCACCACCACAATCATTAGCACATTATCCTCCATTTTATCGAGATATGATTGTTCAGCCAACTAATGAACCTGTTGATTTAGCAGTTGCAGCTGAACTTGATAAAGAACGACAAACTATAGAAAAAAGTCTTTCAAAATTATCTTCACCAATTGTAAAAAATTTATTTATTTATTTATTTATTTTTCAAAGATAATATAAATATTTTTCTAGATTCAAGATATTGAAAGTCGAAGTGCTTTAGTAAAAATTCAACCACCACGTTCAACATCATCAACATCATCACAATCAGATTATTCTATTGATTTTACTAATCTTATTTATGAATTATTATTATCTGATAAAGGCACAGATGCTAAATATAAACAAGTCTATTGGTAAGATATTAGAAACAAAAAACAAAAAAGATATACTAATGAATTCGAACACTAGTTAAAGAAAAAGATAAAAGTGTATGAGAAAAAAAAGAAAATTGCATTCGAATTATTTTCTAGATCAAATTTCTCATAACCTTGTGATACGAACATTGATGAAGTACTTTTTTATATGTACAAAAGAAAGAACAAATATTCGAATGTTTGCTCTTTTCTTAATCACATAAACGAAATTAGAATAATCAATAGAAAAATGTTAATCGTGTCATTTGATGACTAGTTCGAAACATAAGAGATATCTTAGAAGTTCTGAAACAACTAGACTTCTAAGTCTCATTTTATTTTTCAAAGTTTCTCACTAGATGAGACAAACAGTGTTTTTCGACATTTGTAAATATTCGCCAAGACTTTAGGATCGACTTCTATGATTCATCGTTCCTATTTAGACTAAACTTAAATCATTTTTTTAGTTAAAAATCAATGAATTTTTCTATGCAAGAGTCATATAAATTCTATTCGGACATCATATCAAGATTTCATGATAGTTGATATACTTTGTTCCTACAATAGAAATTTCATTGAAAATTCAATGTACAGATTTTTATTTATTTGTATAATTTCAATCAAAAAATGATCAAATATACATGAAACAAATAAAAATATAGCTTTAGAATAAGATTTTTACTAATTTTAATGAAAGATTTTTGTTTTACTTTCTAAATATAAGTATAAGCAAAATAGCATTATTGTGAACTTATTTTTTTCATGAATAAATGAATCATTCCTTGCACAAATAGAGATGATTTATAGAATTTGTCATACAAGTAAATGTTTTTAGCCATGCTTTCAATTCTATATCCTTGGTTTTGATATAATGATGTACTCCACTCGACCCGTCTGGAGTTGACAGTCCTACGGCAATTAATTATTCATTGCAGAGTTTTTTTTTTTTATAAAACACATGTCAAAATAAAACACATTTCTTTCGTAAATATACTTTGATTTGCGTACGTGTCACTAGAAGAAAAAAACAGCTAAAGAGAATTAGCTGATCCAGGTTTTAATGAAAGAAACTTGTGTACGTTTGAATTTTCTTTGACATGTTTTTATTCATTGCAAAGAAATTAGAAAATTATATTGCAGAACTAAATTACATTTATTGTATAGAATACATCTGAAGTGTATTAAAAGAAAAACTATAACGGCGAAAAGACAAATAATATTCGACCATTGAATGACGATATTAAATCGGATTAGAACAAATTTAGTGTTTGTTTTTTTTATGCCAATGAATAATTGATAAACATCAACACGATTGAAATTAGTAATAAGTTATGACGATATCCAACAGAGAAATATAGTTTTTTTTTATTTCAAAAATTTGTTTTGATTTTATTATGTCAGTTTAAGCGATTGCAAAAATTGATAAAATAGTATATCGTTATGTTGTTACAGTTTATAACCTTTAGTAATAACTAATGATCTGAAACTTTTCGTATTAAGAACTCTATTCAATGATTCCATTTTTGTAGGAATGTTCTTCAATAAATACTAGTGCTAATAGATCCAGAGCAAGATTTTCAGAAGACTCGTATTTTGAAACTTTTTGCATATAGAGAGCTTTCATAAAAAAATTTCAAAAGCTTTGAAAAACGCATGTTATCAAAAGCAGGGCTTCAGATGGGACGAAAAGATCGTCCTATGGGATGAAATATCGCGAAATGTCTGACGTTGCCAATAAAAATAGATTGTTATAAAAGACGTTTTTTCCCATGGAAATATTTGTTGCTTCGCATGGAATGGGATATTACTCTATTATTTTTCATCCCATGGGGAAAAATGAGATAGAATTGTCCCATTCAACGTGGAACCTTGGTATACACTATCCATGGAAAAGACTCTAGATCTTGAAGAGACTTTATCCAAAACTTCTAACTTTTTTTTTTATAGAAGCTAATCAAGTTGAGTTAACTATAAACACAAAGTTTAAGATCGAAGTTTAGCAATACGAGTCTTTCGAAAATTTGAAGTTCTCTAAACATTTTTTAAATGTGATAGTTTATTAGAGGATCTTCAGATGTCAAATCACTTTTCAATCGAATCAATATCTCATTTAATGAGTACTAGTGAGTAATAAAAAAAAAAGTCCAGAATGGTTTGATTTTCAGAGAGTTCATTCTTGACACATCGAAATTTTATTGGGTTTTCAACAAATTCTTATTGCTTCACAAATTTTAGCTTTTAATGTATTTCATTTCTGAAGATGTAAACATATGAACGAAATTTACTTATATAGATGAGAACATTTCTAATATTTCATAGTTTAGGATAGAAAATACTAGAATAGTTACAACTACCCGATGAACTAATCTCATTGAGAACTTAATTCGTTAGATAAATATCAATATGAACGTAAATCCTTGTAAATTTTTTATTAAAGGCTATGTAGTATTTATGAGCCAAAAAAAAAAGTCATTGAAATCAGAAGGAAATCTTTGAGGAGACTCCCTCTTGAGTCAGTAAGGTGAAACTACACATTCTTCCCCCTTTATACCATTAATAATCTTTTCAAGATTGTTATATCAATACTTTGATCAATTATTAAGAAATATTTGAAATGAAAAACTAATTATACAACTTATAATTCTTCTTATTTTAGTGGTGATGCAAATGAAATAACTTTAAAAGATCTTAAACCTGCAACTGAGTATCATTTAAAGTAAATATTTAACAAAAAAAAAAGAATAAAAATTTTTGATTTATTTTTTTCTCTCAATTCTTAGAGTATGTGCATGTATTGATTCATGTAAAGGTGAATATACAAATCCAATTCCATTTACAACTGAACAATGTGAACCAGATCGACCGGCACCACCAAAATTACTTGGTAGTCGATTAAAAAATTCTTTAACATTAAAATGGACAGCAACAGCTGATAATGGATCGAAACTTTCCAATTATATTCTTGAATATGATGAAGTTCGTTTTATTAGAAATTTTTATTTCATATAAAACAATCATCCGTTTTTTTTTTCAACAGGGTAAAGGTCGAGAATTTGTAGAAGTATATCGTGGTATAAAAAAACAATTTATGCTTACTAAATTAATTCCAGCAACATTTTATGCTTTTCGTTTGGCGGCTGAAAATAGTATTGGACGAAGGTAAACAAAAGATTTAAACTTTAGTTAAATATTTCTTTTTTTTTGTTTTATTAGTGAATTTAGTGAAACAGTTCAATTTAGTACATTAGGTACAATTCCATCGGAACCCGAACCTCCAATGTTATTTGAACAAGGTATTAAACATCTAACATTATTATGGACTAAACGACCTACTGATGAAACATTTACATTACAAATGAATGATGAATCAAATTATTTTCGAAATAAATATACAGGTCCATTATTAACATATACAGTTACTGATTTATATCGAAATACAGAATATAAATTTCGAGTAATTATTAAAATTTTTTTGTTTTTGTTTTTGGATTTAAATTGAAATTTTATTTGATCATTTTTATTTAGTTATCAGCACATAATCAAGAAGGTCAAAGTAATTATTCTCAAATAGTTACATATAAAACATTACCTGATCGACCAAATCCACCAGCTAAACCAAGAATAAAAGGACAAATACAAGCAACACAATGTCGACTAGCTTGGGGTAAAAATAAATTTAAAATATATTCTTAGATAAAAGAAAAAAAAAAATTTTTTTTTTTTTTTTCTAGATCCACCAAGAGATAATGGAGGTGCAGATATTCAACAATATCATCTTGAATTAGAAGAATCGAAAGGTAAAAATTAATTAATAAAAAAAAAAAAAGATTATTTTTGGAATGATTGTTTTTTTTCGTTGTAGGTTTTCATGTAATTTATAATGGTTTAGAAACTGAATATTTACTTGAACAACTTATACCTGGTCATGTATATTCTCTTCGTTTATCCTGTTCAAGTATAGGTGGTCAAAGTGATCCATCAGATATAACACAAATAAAAACACCAGCTGTAGCACCTGCTTCATGTCATCCACCAAAGATTTCTGGAAAACCAAAAGCAAATTCTTTACATCTTCGTTGGGGTATGAAAATGAGTTATATTTGAAGAATTGATCATAAACTTGAGATACTTAGTTTGTCAGGAAAAGAAATCAAACGATCATGTAGCGCAAATTTCTACGAAAATGCATAGAATAGAGAGCTGATGATAAAGTTAGATTTGCAAGCACAATGCCTTCAGGTCTAAAATGTGAAATTCACATGTGTTCTTTAATCTGATTATACCAATACCAAATATGTTAAGTGAATATGAATTTTTATCAGCGTAAAAATTGACAAACTGCACTATTAAGAACATTCATAAATGTATTTCAGCGATTGAAATTTTCATCAGTTTTTGATCTTTGATTTCGGATGGAAGACTTTTTGTTTTTGTTATATTTTTTAGCATATCCAGATTATGATGGTGGTTCACCTGTTATTGAATTTGAAGTTCAAATAATAAATTCTGATAATTCATCACGTATTGTCTATCGTGGACGTGATCTTGATTGTGTTGTTGCTGGTTTATTACCCGGTCGACCATATTTATTTCAAGTTCGAGCATTTAATCGAGCTGGTGTAAGAAATATAATAATTTAGTATTTTATTTAAATTTCTTTTTCTTTTTTAAATTGAATAGGCTGGTCCATGGTCAGAATATCTTGATGTTCTTTCTGGTCCCGGTGTACCTGAAGCACCACGAAATCTTTCTGTTGAATGTCGTACAGCAACTAGTGCATTCATAAGTTGGGAAGAAGGTGTAAATAATGGTGCAGCTATAACTGAATATCGTCTTGAATGGTCTCGAAAAGAAAATGATTCATTTATACAACTTTATTGTGGTACAAATTGTACATATGAAGCTAAAGGTCTTACACCTGTTACACATTATTTTTTTCGAGTACAGGTAAAGTAAATGACTTTTGCTTTAGAGTTTTGAATAAAAATATTTGTTTTTCATTTTATTTTTTCTAGGCAGTTAATTTAGCTGGTCCTAGTCCATATAGTATGTTAGCATCATGTGTTACACCGGCAACTCCACCATCAATAGTTACATCTGTTAAAGTTTATCCTAAATCTACATCAATGACAATAACTTGGAAAGAACCAGCTCATAATGGATCACCTATAACGGGTTATTATATTGATATTGGTGAAAAAGAACTTATTTTTGCTAGTCCAGAATTGACAGAATTTAATATAGATGAAGTATTACCTGATACAGCTTATAGGTAAGTGTTAGCTTTAAAATTTTTGACAGTTAAATGTTTTATTTTATTTATTTATTTTATAGAATTCGTATACGAGCTGTAAATGCAATAGGACAAGGTCCATTTTCTTCAATAGTTAAATGTCATACGAAATGTTTACCACCTGATGCACCACAACTTGAATGTGTAGCAGCAACATATAATTCAATAAAATTAAAATGGAATACAGTCAATCATATCATTCCAACAGTAACAAATAATACTGAACAGACAACAACAACTCGTGTGATTACTTATATTATTGAAATGGAAGGAAAAGATGGAAAGTAAGTTAAAAATAAATTTTATTTAATTATAAAATTTAATTTTTTTTTTTTTTTTTTCTATTTATTTTAGTTTTAATTCTATTTATACTGGAAATACATCTTCACATAAAATAAATAAATTACAAGAAAATACATCCTATCATTTTCGTATATGTGCAAAAAATGATACTGGTCCTGGTCCATGGTCAGAAATTTATACATTTACAACAACAAAAGCACCACCAAATGCTTTAAAAGGTTAGAATTTAAAAAGAAAATCATCTGTTGATTTTAGTATTGAGAAAGTTCAAATCTAGAGAAAACATTTTTATTTGTCATAGTCTATCATTACACAATGAATAGAACTACAGAGGGAATTACATAGGAAAGCATATGCTAGAGAAGATAGAAAATCATAATGGAAAATTTTTACAAACTATGATTAGTATTGTCTATAATTGACAATTATTTTTGCTAATAAGGGAAATTTCTCAGTCGGTTAATCGTTTTAGAGTCAGAACTATATGCCTCATGCAGATTTTAATGAGCTATAAATACCTGGAAAAGAGTCCGAGAATAGCTGATTTTCGAATTGTAACTTGAAATCTTCTATAGAGAAAAGCCTTAACGACATTAGTTCATTGTAATAGTTTCTGATCATTTAATTTGATTGAATCTGTCCGTATATAGGAGCAATATAAATGTATCTATGAAAAATTCTGTAGTCAAAACTCAAGAATCAGTTTTCTTAGTATTTTTAAAGAAAATCTCGATCATTGACTTAAATAATAACGCCACAATGCAATATCTCTATAGTGCTAAACTAAGAGCATTGAACTCTTTCCTGAGTATTTATAACTTACTAAGATCTATAAATTGCACAAAATTGTGTCTCCTTCAAAATATATGGAAATTTTATTTTTTTGCCGTTGATATTTCTTTATCTACGGATTCATCAAAAAAACAATTATGAATTGAAGTTTTCAAAAGCGCATAGTATCTATTTCTACATCCTCTGTATTTCGTGGTTCGTTTGATTTTTTTTTGTATGAGTACATCTTGTTTCAAGGTCCAAATGAAATCAAGTTTCATTCTATAAAGTTCAAAAGCTAGATTAGTTTCTAATGAAGATATCTCAATGTTAAAAGTAATAATCTAAATTACTATATAGAGCTTGAAATTTTTTAGTCTATATACCTTAATTCTTTTCATATTCGATAATTATATTTATATGTTTCGTTTTTTCTAGCTCCAAATATAACAGAAATAACATCTACTTCATGTGTATTCAATTGGCCAGCTCATAAACCTCTTGCTAGAGATACAATAAGTTATATATTACAAATACAAATCTATAGAAAAGAAAATGATTATACAGAAATTTATAATGGTGAATTAACATCATATCGAGCAACAAATTTAGAATCCGGTGTTGATTATCGTGCACGTGTTTGTGCTATTCGAACAACAATTGAAGGTTTATCATTATATAGTCCATTTAGTCCTGCAACACATTTTGTTTTACCACGACCAGAAGATTTAGCTGCAGCATTATCAGCATCAAAATCATTAGATAATCGTTTAGTACATCATGATAATCGTGAACAACAACTATCATTTATTAATCGATATCGTTTAACAATTTATCGAAAATTTAAATCAATAAATTTATTAGAAAATCGAACATTAACTGATCAACAATGGGCATTTGTTATATCAGTTGGTTTTGCTTTATTAGCTATATTTATTGCTATATTTGCCAATGTTATCTATTCAAGGTATAATAATGATGCATCAATAGCAGTCGATAATACTTTTTCTCCTTCTTCTTCTTCGTCTTCTTTTCCAGGAATAAAAAAATAACAGTGAAATCATTTCAGAAAAAAAAAATGTTTTTCTTCATTCTTTCTTTTTTTTTTATATCTATTCTTCTTTCCCTACATATGGGCTTATATCTTT
Source organism: Rotaria sp. Silwood1 (assembly GCA_905250075.1). Taxonomy (NCBI): domain Eukaryota; kingdom Metazoa; phylum Rotifera; class Eurotatoria; order Philodinida; family Philodinidae; genus Rotaria; species Rotaria sp. Silwood1. The sequence continues at coordinate 29,378 of CAJNOP010000846.1, read as the reverse complement.
TGTTTTATCTGTTGTTCTTGGCACTGTTAAATGTTGTTAGTTGGCCTCTGGCTATTGGTTATTATGATTGAGAAAACAAAAAAAAAAATAATTTAATTTATCTGTTTTTATTGATGGATGACATACATGCACAATATGAATATGCGTATAAACTTTTCCTTTTGTGCGTATGCACGCAGCTACTGCGGTAATAATTTTATTTTTACTGTTGTTTCCCATTTTCATCTTTTTTTTTTTGTTCTCGTTCTTTGTTCTTTCTCTCTCTCTCTCTTCTTTGAATGTTGTTAAGTATGTGAAGCAAGTGAAAGAGAGTCATAGACACACAGAATATATTGATAGAAATATATATATATATTTATTTGATTCGAAATATGTGTTGGATTTTGAACTGCAATAAAAGTGAACAGCTAATGTCTTTTTTTTTTCTTTTCTTTTATTTTTTTTTTTTGTTTTGTTTCAAATAATATACAATGTTCATGATTCATTTCATTGATCGAGATAAAATGTGCAAGTATTTGTGCGAAAATATCAATTCTTGGAACTATCCATAGTTCGACATAATTAAAAAACAAATGAAATTAAAATGTTGTTTGTAATAAAATGCAGCTTTATGATGATAGTGTATAGTTTATTTGATATTCAGAATGAATTCCATGACCAGACAATGCATCGTAGGTGTATAGATGTTTTTTTGTACCCTCACCGACATCGTAATCCACTCACATCCAAATCTCCACATAGGAAAGAAGTTCTGAAAACGAAGATATTTGAAAAGGCAAATTATGAATTTAGAAAACGTTCAAAATGCTTTCCTACAATAGTTTTGATATAAATCACGCCTAAAAACAAAAAGTCATTTTTATCTGCAAAATATGTCAAACTATTGCAGAAAAAATTAGCTTTTAAAATGTATTCACAAGTCTTTTATGATTAATGTAACTGATGTGTTTTTTTTTCTGACGAGAATAGGCTCTTAATTGCTTCAAGCTTTTTCCAATGTTATTGTGTCTATAGGTCAGGGATATTATTCTAGGAAACATTCAAGGAGAATTTGAACTAATGTGGATTCTTTCAAAAGTTATAATGATTCTACAGGTATTTACGGAAATGTTGAAAAGCAAAATTGCAGACTGAAATTTTGCTTTTAAACATTGTTGTGGATACTTTGCGCTAGATTGAAAACCCACTCAAAATAGTCTGAACTTTGGAAAGTGGCTTCATCAACTCAATATTTCTCAAGACTTTTACTAGAATAATGTCTAGAACATATTGACAAAACCTGCTCTCGAGAGTGGACATGAAAATGCTTAAATTGAAACCACGATTGAACGGCTAAAGACGTTTTCGAAAATTCTAATCTGATTGGGAATGTGAGTGTATAAGAGTGTATGAATGAGGGTGGGTGTTTGGATATAGATGCGCGGCCGAAAGTGTCAGTTAGGATACAAAAAAGATTGACACTCATCTATTGTAGTCTATTCAATATTCTGAAGGATATCACTTCTCGACTCTCACGATATATACAGAATTACCATATACACAAAAATAAAAGGACATACTATGATTAAAAACTCGTATTTCATTCTTTAGAAGAATAAATTGCATTTTTCTACAATTTTTTAACTAAAAAATGAGTGAAACTTCGATGAAACATGTTTCGAATATGTCTGTCTATTGAAAAAAGATGAAATGCGTAGTACAAATGTTAGTCGTTTTTGCGTGTAGTACATGATCAATCTTGACTCATATCGAAGGACATTAGTTTTAATATTACTGGTCTAATACAGAGAGCTAATGCTTTGAGCAGATAAACTATAAAAACAAAAGCACTTTTGTTTTTTTGCATGTGATAACACATAGACAGCATTCATATGGTAATCTACAGATATCAATTGTGAAATTCGTCTCATTTTTCTTATTTATTCTAATGAGCTTTATCAATTATTTCTTTTTCTTTATTCGCAATAAATTAAGTTGTTACTATGATATACAGTTGTTTGCAAAAATCTTGCCATAAAATTAAAATCTTTTTTTCTTTTGCAAGGCTTTTCTTATCATTAGAAGTAATTACAAAATTCATTTTTCTACATATAAGTTGTCGATAACTATACTCTATGTTGATCATACAGAAATATAATATCTTTTCTTTTCGTTAAATATATTCAAATCTAATCATGACATCAACTAGTGATTTATGAAGTCATCATATATCACTATTATACTATTGAAACAAAGGCATACGATCTGCTTGTGTTTATCCGTCGTGAAACAAATATATGTCTGAGAACAATCTATTACAACATCAACAAATTGAATTAAACAAATTTATTTAAGCATTGAGACGGAAATGCTCGACTATGCAGTCCTAAGGGAATAGGAAAAAAAACCTATTAGTCACTGTATTCGAGGTGACAATTAAATAATTCGTAATGAAATAAAAAGAAAGTTTATCGAGAACGCATCATTCATCAGTATCTACGTCGGCAATATGTCATCATCTTCATGAATATGATTATAGGAATTTTCTATCAAAAAGTATTTATATTTTAACAACTGAAGAAAAAAAGCGACGTACACAATGAGCAAGTCTTCATTTAAACCTTTTCGTAACAATATTCATGTGAAGGGTGCTGATAGTGTGAAATATGTGTTCATCTGTCACATGTTTAGAGGCAGTCTAGATAGTCCATATTATATTGATATGTTTGGAAATTATCGTCCTCATGCTGCTAGTCGTAAATAATAAAAGAAAAAAATGCAACCTTACGATTTATTCTTTTGATTCAGAACAATTTCATCAACATTAGCGTTTAAGTACGATCATAACAATTCCAAACACATCAGCAATATTACTAAACAATTCATCAACAATAATGTACTATAATTATTAGACCGATTATCTAATAGTCCAGATGGGTCTTCTAATGGCAAATGAACAAAAATATTAAACATATGTTGTTCACTATATGAAACAATTTCAGGATGAAATATATAAGAATATACTTGAACAACAATGTGTGAAAGTTTTGTTTGTAAATAACTTTATTTCTTAAAAAGCCTCTTTTTAATGCACACAATATTATAAAATACGGAAAAAGATAAAATAGAATAAAGTCATTTATTGTGAATAAAAGTGTTTACATTATCATCAATAACCAACACTAGTTTGCTTCTTTTGCAATAGATCCCAAAGGATATTACCAACATTAAGAAGATCACTTGTTTCAATTATACCATTATTATTACTATCTAATTGTTGAAAAATATATTTCGATAGAATATTAGCAGCCATACCATTAATACCATATTGTTCTAATAATAATTGTAAATCTTCTTTTGTTATACGTCCATCATTATTTTTGTCTAACATATGATATATTTGTGTTGGATTATTAAATCCATCGGATATATTATTGATATTAATATCTGAAGGAATAACATTAATAGCTTCTTGTTCAAATGACATTTTATAAAATATTCAACACCTTGATTTTATTATTACACGTTAAATATATATATGTGAATGAATTGCTGGCAATTATTTCGTTATAAAATATGCTTATTTATTATCAAAATTGCTTTTTTTTTATATTCATAGAATTTATTTTGTATAGAATGCAAAAAGAAAGTTCTTGACATATTAGTAGAAAGAATACCCTTAGAGAACTGTTTGCATAGTGTTAAGTAACATTTTGTTCTGAAGAAATAATTCATTCATCTTTTTTTTTACTCATAATTATTTTTTATAGCAATCATTAGTCTGATTCTCGACAGATGCCGTATACATTTCGTTAATGGATCGTTGTTAAGATTAAGAGAATTACAAACAAGATTATAAATATAAAAGAAGGTTTTGCTCGTCAAAATCTTACAGAAATACTAATCACATTGTAGAGAAGTTACTAAAAAAATATATTAGCATTACCAATTGAAGACCTTCTTACTCGGTTGTCTAGAGCGGTACTGATGACGAAATAATTAGTCACAACACATAGCGAATAATTAACAAGATGGCAAATCATTGACTGAAAAATGAGACATCTTACAAAGATGCACTCTATACTTCTCTTAACATAATTGAAATATCTCTTCTTGCATTTCTGAACTGTAAACAAACTTCGAAATTGGCGTTAGTTGGCAGATTCATGTAGAAGTTTTATTTCTCAACTCCTTCAAAGTTCGATAATTTCTCAAAGTCAAAGTCAGGATGTACGAAAGTGTTGCAATACGCACAGTTTAGCGTATCTATATTAAGACCCACGAAGTGTTCATGACACATGAATGTGTGAACGAGAAGAATATTGTAAACGAATACATCATTTCGATTATCTGATACACAGAAACTGGAAAAGTATAGAAGTAAATTTTTGCTTCATCATTGACTATCAAAGCTCATATATGAGTTCTCAAACAGTTTGAAAATTCTTATTTGTAGAATCTTGTATACTTCTGTGCTTGTTAGCTAATCAAATCATCACTACAACACAAAAAAAAGTTGATCGCAATAAGAGTCTACCTTCAAACTTTTGACTTTTCAAACAAACTGGAAGCTCAGTAAACTATTATTCTGTGTGAAGGAAGGAATCACGTATTTACCTGAAATGGAATAGAAATGATTGAGTAATATCATCATGGATCAGCTACAGATGATAAACTAAATTAGTAACAATATGAAAATATACTTAATGCATCACATAGATTAGAGTTTAATTGGTAATAGATAATTATAAAGTGTCTAACAACACAGCAATCGATTTTTACTAATACTATAAAGATAAATTATATTTCAACAGTAAATAATCATTCATCAACGACTATCTTGATTATATAGAAGGATTGAAAAGAAACTTAAGTTTTAAATAAAAGACACACGAAATTGAAGATATTTTTTCCTGTTGACCCCCAAACCGACTCTTCTCGTTTCGGTCTCATTCGATAATCCCTCAGTTCAGTTCTAATATTATCGATTACAATGGTTCATCATTATTTTTAATATAAAATATTTATAATGAAAAAACAAATAAATAGTTTGTTTTTACGACTTCGGTGTACTGACGATACTACTTGTGGTTTGCATGTTACTTGTTCTTCACTTTACATATTCAATATGTGTCTTAACAATAATCATTGGACAAATCATGAAGACCTATGATTTTCTTTTAATTTAATGAATAATGAATGCACTAAAAAATGATTTAATTGAAAAGAAATCCAAATGAGAGGTTATGAAGTGTAATTGATTCAAAGGTTGCCAATTCTGTCATAAATTATTTTCTTCTTTTCTAATAAAACCTACTAGAAATACATAACATAAAACCCTATTCATAAAATGCTTGCCGTCAATCAAAAGGAGTAATATTATTTTCAAAATGAAAATAAATCAGCAAGTGTTATATTATCCACATGGTTATTATATTTATAACACTATTGCCTGCATACATATCATATAAACACAGTATAGTAAGAAAAAAAAAGTTAAAGAAAGAAGAAAAGTCGCTCTTCGAAATAAATGAACCATGAAAATATGAAAATGTATAAATGTAACTGATGACATGTATCACAAATGTTCTTTTCGTTGTGTTCTTTTTTCTTCTAACTACATAATAAACGATGTCTACATCGTTTTTACTTACTAATATACCTCTTTTACCTCCTTTAACAAAAAAAAATGATCATCTAATTACACCAAATCATTCTTCTCAAACTTCAAATTTTGAAAAACATGACACGACTCAATCAAGTACACAATTGAATCAAACAATATCGCCAAATTCAAGTTCTACATCAACTAATTTGAGTGCAAGTGATCATTCAGATTGTGATAATGATACAAAACTTTCATCAACAGAAAGTTCTAGTTCTAATCTTCAAGATAAACAAATTGTAACTACTCTCAAATTAGAAAATAATGAAGCAGAATTTTTTAGCATTATTCCATCTCAACATACAACAATGATTCATATAAATAATACGAATAATAATATGAAGAAATCAACAGAAACATGTCATGGAATACGTTCATCATTTAAAAATAAATTCCATCGATCACACAAAAATAAGCCGGATATTAATATCGATAATTGGAATGAATTTTTAACTAAAACATTACTTCAAATGAAACAAGATATGAATGAAATTGTTGTTGGCTTTCATCAAACCGATGATGAAATACCAGATGATTCTTCATCGAATATATCCGAAAATATCGAGACTACATCTGATCTATCATTCTGTGAACGTCAACAGAAAAAAGTAAAAATGAAAAAAATGGTACATTTGTTCGATCAACTAGAGGCTGTGATTAATGATAAGGAAAAATTTCCTTATCCATATAAAGATATAATACAAGAAGATAATTTAGATCTAATTCATTCTGAACAACAAGTTCAATCGAAAAATCTTCTTATACAACATAAACCACTTCAATATCGAAAAATTCGCTATAAAACTCAACGTCGTATAATCAAAATACGACATGATTTAGATAAACTTAAAGATGGTTTATCTACCCACCAATTAACAAAACCAAATAAAGAATTATCTTCAATGGATATAGAAAATTATCAAACTCGTTTAAAAAAAAATTTACTTAAAGCTCGTAAAGAAATAGCTGAATATAATCTTATCGATTCGCCAACGGATGCTCATGAAGAAAATACTGATCAAACTATTGACAATATGAAAGCAATCAATTCAACTAAACAATCACAAACACAAGGTCATCGAAAAAATTTACAACGAACTGTAAGATTTATTCTTTATTTTTCTTTAGATTCAACAAAACTAATTATATAGAACAAATTCAGATGATACCACTTCAGAATATAATTACACTGTAAGAAAAAAAAAACGAAGTGTAGAATAATAAACCCTCAATATCCGTTTATTACTATTACATAAACCATTTTTAGATTTATGAGCGCAATGCAATCTTTCATAAACCCTTTTAAGACTTCAGCTACGAATTTATGAACATACAAAATAGTACAAAAGTATCTGACTTTCAAACGGGCCATCAACTCGTGCCAAGATTTATGAAGAGAAATAGTATATATATAATGGTAATAGATGAATAGTGATTAGTGGTGAACTGAGAAGCGGAAAGAATGTGCATGTGAATAACGATTCTTTGTGTATCCTCACGTACACAATTAGAACCACCCACCTTCAATGCTTCTTTAGAAAACCGCTAAGACTAATATGCTATGTAATGAATGGCCCTAGCATCCACGTTTCGTGACCGTGCTTGTCTCTGTCAACAGAAATTCTCAATCTATCATTGCTAATGATAATATTGAAATCAGATAGAATACATAAAATTTCTTTTGTTCCTTTTCATCAATATTAAACATAGCTAGATCATCTACTTATACTTGAAATAGTTTCTATTACATTGTAAAAACTTTCTATAATCAAAATTGATTTATGATAATTTTTATCAATTCATGAATTACTACACATATCATGAACAAAAATGTATTGAGAATAGACTTCGACCAATAAAATATTATATTTCACAAATATAAAAAAGCTTGGAAGAAAAATCATCGATTACAATACACACATCTATTTAGTTATTTAGGCTAAAATATCATTTTTTTTTAAATGTAGAAATGAATATTCATTAGAACCCTATGAAGTCAAACTTTTCGATCTCAACACTGAAAATCTTTTTTTTTCTACTGACATATATACTTTCTTCTATGCAGGGTTGTTAATAAGAATGTCTCTATGGTGTTTTTCTTCTTGAAGTTTATTTATGAATCTATAATATAATGTATTTCTATTCATTTCCTAACATATGAAGTCTAAATTTGTTACAATGTAACAATAAAAATACTATGAGTACAGTTAAAGAAAAACAACAAGAAAACAATTTTGAAATTTTAGATGGTTGATGAATGATTGAGATGAGAATTCTATAGAATTAAGTAAAGTATTCTGAAATTTAGGATATCCGGAACATCATGAATGAAAAAGAAAGAACATTATATATTGTTGCCATTTCATGACCGAATGAGCTAGAAGTTTTAAATTATTTTTATGAAGCAAAAAGCTTAGTAAGTGTTTGCTTGCAACTATTATCTAATTAAAATATAAACAGTAGGTTTTGAGTTTCTGTGCTATAAATAGTGATTCTAAAGTCACATGACTGAAAAACATTAAACTTCTTCAAGATTTCAGAATGACTTGACTCTTCAGACATTCTAAAAGATGCATGATAGTTAAATACGATCTATTCAACATCACTTATTCTTATTCTTTTACAGAAATCAGTTTTTTTTGTTAATATTCAGAAATTGTAAATCTATTTCTTTTTCAGGAAGATGTTAAAAAAAAAGAAAAACATTTAATATCTACACCATTTATTCAACGTCGAATGCGGTATACTTACAAAAATAGAGAAAAAGATGAAAATAATCGTCCTGTTGATTCACGTTTCGATTCTACGACATTTATTGATCTTCATAAAGAAGCCGAAGATTTTTTTGGTTCTCATATACCATTTTGGGATTTTGTACCAGATTCAAAATCATCTTTATCAACAGCGTCTCTCAAACGTCACTCAATTGATTTCACATTACCAGTTAAATTACTAGTTTCAGTTAGTTTAACTCTTGAAGATAAAATCAAACAAGCAAATCTTTATGATATCGAATCCGATGAAGATGAAAATAATAATAAGGATTTATTTGATGAATCAAACAAAAACGGCGATGAATTTTTCGATTGTATTTCTTCTCCGCTTCAGCAAAAAAAATCACAAGCATTATCATTGTCAAACAATGAACAACCATTAATTGCACTTAATGATCTTGAATATGTCGAATTTTAAAAAGAAACATAAAAACTTATCAGTTGTAATTATTTCATAAGTTAATAATAATTGGTTACCTTTCATTTGATATATATGAATTATCAATCAGTATAGTATTATTTGAATTACGAGAAGTCAGTTTTATGAAGTGTATCAAAAAGGATTGATTTGCAAATGATGGCTAAAGTATTATAATATCACACAATAGACATCTACCAATTCCTGGGGTATATGAGCTTTACTCAGTTTTTTTTAAATCTATACAAAAACTGTGGTCAAAATTCATGGAACACAAAACACAAGTTTCGATATCGACTGAGACAATGTCTATTTGATGAGTACTGATGACTATTAGAAAAGTCTAGAATGGTTTGATTTTCTGGAGCTTCGTTTTCAAGATGGCTTTTTCAACAAAAAAACTGCGGTCTCCTTAGGTCACTTGAAAAATCGAATTTCAACTTCCAACTTTATACAAAAGAAATTTTCTCATGTTTAAGGTATCATCGCAAAACAACGAAATTTTTACTTTTCAGCAAATAGAAAATAAGATTTAATTAGATTTAAGAAATAGAGAAATGTAATACATAGGTATCAAATTGATACAAAAACAATCAAGCAAAGAAATCAACTATGAAAATGAGGAATTCAAACTTTTTTTCGAATCTTTAGCCAAGAACGTAAACATGATCTCAGTCGAAAAGCGATTTGACATGTTGAGAGATTTCCTCGTGAGATTTTTCATTTTTCGAGTCAATGCCAACTACTGAAAAGACTTGTGTTTTGTATTCGATGAAAGCTTACAATTGTTTCTGAGAGAGCATTGAGAATTGGTTACAACTACTATGAAGAAAAAATTGAAAGTTTCATAGTTCTCAATGTTGAGAATATGGTACTTTTTTGTATAGATATGTACCGGTTTCAAGAATTTCATGTAGACTATACTTCTAAACATGTAAAGTATACACTAATTTCAGGCAATATCGAAACCTTTGTTTTGCACTTAGATTGTGTATACAGAAAAAAGATCATGTTTCACATAATGCGACAGGAATTGATGGATGCTGCTCATAATAAAGGAGTCAAGACAATAAAATACAATATTTTGAATCTTGAATATTGAATGACTTCTACAGTTACATTTTTAACAAAACAAAAGTTAAAATCAATTAATATATATAACAAATTTTATGAGACAAAAAAACTTCATCTTATTAAAGCTCCTAAGTGCTGTAAAGCAATGATACTATTCTACATACGGTGAAATCGATAGTGTAATATGTAACCCTTTAACTTAGCTCTTTTTTTAGCAAAAAATCGAATCCGATTCGATTTTCTCTTATATACTTCACGACATAGCCTTTCCAACTTGGAAATTGCTTTTGAGTTCGGACTTTCTACATCAGGTAGATCCCAGTGGAATTATGAACAACTCCACAAGGATAAAAGTATCTAGGCCTTCCTTGCAGAGTTATATCAGTTCTACTGAAATGTCGCCCAAAGATAGATCTACTTGTAATCAAAATCCAGTGAAATTTTCGGCTCGAAAAAATTTCATCTTCATGACACATTGAATTCCCAAAAAATATGAAATCTTCTACTCTTTCGTTGAATATGAGTGATTTTGAGGGATTGAATATCTCACGAAGGGAACATCTTTTTAAGCTGAAATTTTTCGGACATATTATTGAAAAATTTGTCCTACCTATGGACGAAACTCCAGGTCAATTATTATAATGCAATTCTTTTATACATACCGTGGCATAGACTGAAATTTCAGTAAAACAGCTATAACTCTGTAGAAAAAACCGAGATATTCTTATCCTTTTGGAGTTTTTAATATGTCATTGAAATCTAACTTATGTACAAAGTTCCAACTCAAAAACGATTTTCAACTTAGAGAAAGGTTTCCTCGTCAGTCGAGTTCGGCGCTTTCAAAGGTTACCCGAAACCGGCGAATCCTACTGGTCAGCTCCATTGAATTTCTCAATATGTAGATAACGAAATCAAGAATAGTATAAGCAAGTAAGAAAACAATTTCGATTACAAAAACTTAAACGAATATGTAATTTATTAAATACTCAATCAAAATTATTTTAACAAGAAACCAACATAGACATATACATTAATCAAGTGGTTACTATTCATGAGCTTAACTTACAAATGAAAAGTTGATCAACGAGAAACTTCACTAAATAAATATTGCTCACGTTTTTGATAGATGAATATATATATATATTTGAATAGCTTTTCGTCTGTTTATATTTAGTTTGTTCATTCTTTTTATTGATGTAATTGGTATGCGATCAAGAACCATCAAAGATAAAACAACATGTTCAACAGGTTTCGTAACAATTTATATCAACAGAATATAAAGATGAATATATTTTGTCAAGCAAATATAATATTAACAATGCCCAGTAGAAGAAAAAGAAAAAGAATAAATGTACTGACATCAGAAAAATGAAACTGTATTGTTCGAATCATCAAACTCGATCGTAAAGAATTCTTTAAGACTGTTGAACATAGGAAAAAAAAATCATTCTTTTTGTTCAGAAAAAAATTTTTTCGTTTTTTTTGTCTCCTTAGATAATATCACAATCGTAAGCTAAATGAGTAAAGCAGCCTTTAAACATCAGTTAATCTTTCATCAAGTATTTGCTTTTTAAAATGTAAACAGTCAAAAAACTAAGTTAAATCAACACTAATATAAACATCACTTATTTAAAGCATTTTAAATCGATGCTTTAACAACATCAATTAAACCTTTTATTAAAAAATAAGAATTGTAAACACAAATTCAGCAATATTACCCAAAATAACACAATAATAAAAACTTCAACAACAACTAAACGTGTTAGTTAATTTTAGCTGAAAATACACTTAAGATCAAGTAAATTCTTGTCATTGAATTCCTATATTTTCAGAATCAAATTTCAAAATTTTTTGTAGATCTATACTGATAGATTCAGTCATATTCAACGAGTATATTTAATCATACTAATCTTTTCGTTTCAATTAAATTCAACTCATCAATACGTTTTTTGAAATATGTCAACATCACTATAGAGTAAAAATGATATGTTTTCGTGAAATAATTCAATAGCCATTCAAAAAAAAAACACAATGTTTGTTCGTCTAAGGATTTTAATTATTAGATTCTATTAAAGAAAAACTAACATTACGAAAGGTATTGATCAATTGTGGACATAATCATAATTGCAAATGTTCGACATTCGTTTCATTACTCTTCAACGCCTCTTTCTGTCTCTTTTTTTTCTCTTTTGTTTGGTTTTTTATTTCTTTCGTCTCTCTTTCATCCACTTTAGTTTTTTATCGCCATATGTACACTTTCTCGTTTTTTTTTGTCGTTCGATTTGATGTGTCTTCTTTTACATCCATAGTCTTTGCCGCCCCTATTATTTACAGACGATAGGGTGGCTATACAAGTAAACAGGAAAAACGCTGCGTTGTTATACTCTATACTGATAACAATATATATTGCAATCGAAAAAGTATTTTATTGTGTCAGTCGCTTATATATATATATATATAATATACGTATGTGCATTGAATGACATCACATATGCTTATAACAAGTTCAAATGGTTGTGATAGTGATCATCTGATCTCTTCTTTTTTTTTATTTTTAAAAAAAAAAAGAGAATGAATTGTTTGATTTTGTATGTGTGTATGTTTGAGTCTTTTCTTTGCAAATAGAGAAAGAGCAAGCAAGGCTCTAATATAATGTCAATGTATAGACACGTCACCCGACGACATCATTCATTTGCTTGCATTTAAAATTGATGTGTTGTAATGAGATGAATTAGGGCTATTTATTAGGTAAGTATATTACATATATTATCTTTCAAAACTATTTATTTTATGATCGATTGTGATAAAAGAAGAAAAAAAAAGAAAAAAAATTTTTTTTTTTTTTTCTCTTATCAATTAAATTAAATCATAGTACTCTCTTTTCTTTTTCTCTTATCGTCCAATATAAATTTTAACTAACAGAACGATTGTATGTGCACGCGCAACGGATGACAAGTTCTCAAATAACTCACTCATGCTTTTTCTCGTTCTTCATTCGTTTGATAAAAGTAATTATTGGCACAACAAACTTTTGATAAAAATAAACAGAAAGTGAGGATTTACGGAATATGCGCGTGCGCTCTTACACATTCGAAATTTGATCATAGTCGTCATCAACGGATTACACTTCTCTTCATCATTCATGTTCTTAACCCAAAATATTTAAATGACGACGACGATGAAGGAGAAAGAGGGAGTAAACACGCATAAGCACACACAGGAGAGACGCCATCTGCCTTTTTCAAACAGCATCAGCACAAAGAGAGCAAGAGAGAACAATTTACACAAAGCTTTATCAAACAGAGAGAAGAAAAAAAAAGTGGATATTTCTATAAAAATCTTGTTGAATTGGTAAAGAATAAAAAATGAGAAAGAGAGAATACAGAGGAAGAGAGATATCGCTCTTTTCTGTATGTATTCGATTGAAGTGACAATAATACCGAGTAAAATAAAAAAAAAAGACGACGGCAGTATTCGATTAGTAAATAGCCAACATTAGGTATGTTATTTGAAAAGTTTTCGGTTTATTATTTTAAAATGAACTTCTTTGATAAGTATTTTCTTGCTAAATTTTTTAATCAAAAAAGAAAAACAAAGACGATATATTCGATAATGTTTGCACACGCCCAGCATATGTGTTATTGGAAATAAACATTACCTGCTGGTGCTGCTTTTCTATATACTAGAATATTGTATATTCTCTCGTCACGATTTATAAATAAATAAGCAACAACTATTTTCTTGTCTAATTGTAGATTTTTTTTCAAAACACAATAATAAAAAGGCGAACTAAATTTTATTAACATTTATAAATCTAATGATATTATGTAAACATCTTGCGCACATATATTAGTCACACGTATTCAGTAATTATCGTCTTCAAGAGTTTGTCTACTTATTCTTATTACTTATTCTATTTATTTGTCATCTAATTCGCGCTAATTCAAAGGTAAAATATTTCGTTAGATGATGTTTATGAGCAATTGTTCAATATTTACTTATATAAACATTGACAGATTTGTTTATTCGCATTATCGTTTAAAAATTGTGTTCTCTCTTGCTCTCTTAAGTGCATCTACGATTCAAAATTTTTACATGCTTTGAAATCGATCTATGCATAGAAGAAAAGAACTAAACCTGTATATATTTATATATATATATATATCGATATAAATCAGCAAGAGTCTCAACTGTAAGTAGGAAAAAAAAAGAAGAAAGAAAAGTAAGCGTCAGGTCTTGTTTGCTAAACTGAGTAAACAAAACACACGCACATGAATATAATAAAAAAAAATAGAGCCGTATACAGAGTGACAGAGGTGGTAGATTATAGTGGTACAAAAAAAAGACGAAGGCGGAGAACATGCGATATTATTCTTTTATAGTTTGTATGCATTTAAATTGATTATTAACAAAAGTAAGAATTATTCTAGATCATCATCATCATGATACATCAAAGTATAACAGACGACGAAGATGCAAATGATAATGGTAATGAAGTGCTTGATTTAAGTATTAAAAAAGGTGTATCTGTATTACTTTCACCACCATCATCAACAACATCTTCTTCCTCTTCATCATCATCATCAGTTATTTCACCAAAGAATGGCAAACGCATGTTAGATTTAAATACATCAATTTCATCATCATCATCAGCAACAACAACAACAACAACAACAATAACTAAAGGTCAACCAACAAATAAACGTCCATTACGTTTTCAATGTAAACATTGTGATTATAAAGCACCATCAACATCATTAATGCAAAATCATATTTATCGACATACAGATTTAACACCATATGCATGTGCATATTGTGGTCATAAATCGACAACAAAATCAACAATTATGGTACATATTGAACTTTGTCATCCAAATATGGAAGTTAAAATAAATGAAAATCGTGTACGTGAACAAGATTTTTATCGAGATTTAAATAGTTCAGACATAAATAAAATTCAAGAACCACAAATTAAAAAACAACGTCATTCATCAAATCAATATGATAGTGAATCAGCACCAATTAATGGTGTAGCTATATCATTAAAAACAATAATTGATGATGGAAATGAATTCTCACCAGGAAGTGATGAAATATATGGAACAGATAATTTTGAATCTATTCTATTACCAACATCGGATATTCTTGATGATGATAGTGAACAATTAACAGAAACAAATTCTTTTGAATCATCACCAACACTTAAATTAAAATTTTCACCACCACCAACTCCTACGATTGATACATTATCAAAGCCTGTTACAAAAGAATCAGATTCTGACGGTTAGAATTTTGTTTTTCTAAATTGAAACATTTTTCAAATATATTTTTTATTTTCTCTTTTAGATGATTCAGAATATTTACTAGTTTACAATCGTCCTAAACAGTATTATGGTTCACTATATGAACCTGATAAACAGTGAGTAAAAATTTTATTTTATTTTATTTTTTAATAAGTCTTCATTATTCATATAACATTTTATTGAATAAACAGGTATGCATGTAAATTATGTACATATACAACAAATCATCGACCAAGTATGGAAGATCACGTATTTGTACATACCAATGAAAAGCCATACAAGTGAGTTACTTTGATCTTTTTTATTCAGACGATTGACTATCGTTTTGTTCTTGAGTTTATTTTCTTAAAATAAATACAAATATCCGGCTCCATTTGTTCATTTATTAGTTATATTTTATAAAAGAAAATTGTTTGATCTTACAAAAGGAAATCAGTTTTGTACATAGAAAGATAAATATATATGGCACGTGTGTGTGAAATTCTATTGTAAAAATGAATTCTTTTATAAAATAAATACAACATATTTCAATGTCATATTCTAACACTAGAAGAAATAGATAGTGTTTCTCCTCAAAAAGAATTAAGGAAAGCAATAGGAACTTATTGTTTTCTCAAATTTTCCATGCCTTATGTTTATACGAGAGAAAGACTTCTTAATACAACATATATATTCCATAGAACTCTGTAGTTCATTTAAGACGTATTAAACAATAGTCTCATGATTTTGTTGATTGGTATTCTGATGAATAAATTTCCCTTCATGTATATCAGGCATGTGATTATTCAACCCCTAAGGACGGAAGACATATATGTACATCCGGTTTCGAAACAAGTTCTACTTAATTTGCATTTATCTCTGATGATGATGCTTTGATAATCTGCGATAGCAAACAGAGTGTCAAACTTCTACAATGCCATCCATATTGTGAAGGTGTAGGTGTAACTGAAGAGAAGACCTACCCACACACCTTCAAGGTTATCCGACACAAATATTTTTAGACATTCTTTGATATGAATATAAATAGACTTTCCTCGTCAAGGTTTCGAGAATTTCCTGTGTTGTTTTTAACAATAAAATCATTCTCAAAGGATTAAGTAATACATAATCGACATTTTGATTATTTCTCATTCTCGTCTTTAATGACTTTGATCAGAACAATTAGGGTTCGATTGACCAATATTTAATGAATGAAAGTGAGAGATTGTGGAACAAGGCTTTTTGTTTCCAGTCTATAGAAAATTATTCAATATGACTTTTTTTTTCATATACTTAGTCAGTGACTGGCACTTTTTTGGTTATCTCTCTTGAATTATGTTCTGATTGACAATTTATAAGATAGATCACTTAAAACCATAGAATATTTAACATAAGCTTTATTTTCGATTGGAAAAACATTTTCTTGTTGCATCAGTCTCATACATGTCTATTCAAATCGGCGTTCGTAGTTTGTTTTTGTTTTCTTTTTTAAAAAATTTAAAAAATATCTGAAACAAAACTTACTACTTCTAAATCTAATTTAATTAGTTACTAATATTAAAAGGTTAAACAATCTGAAAAAACATAGCATCTTTATTTTCTTAACTGACTGTTTCATCTATAATTTTTTCTAGAAAAAATAACTTGTCAAATTGTAGACAACCGTTTTCATAAACATCAAGGCGGGAATACAATAGCGAATGAACGGAAGATAAGCAAAAAAATTTTTTTTTTTAGTTCTTCCTAAATTGTTTCGATAAAATCTTTCTTTTTTTAAATAGAAATTTTTTACATTAATGTGAATCTCGTACTGTACTGTCAGGTGATTTAATACGCAAGGTTCTGGATATCATGCTTTTGAGTAAAATTAAATTAAAGCGACAGAATCCTTTGCTACTCGAATGCTCATCATAAGAAGAGAGGAGACAAAACAGACCGATTCCAAATTTCATTGTTTTCGCTAAAGAAATGATCTTGTGCTGCCTATGACAGATTCGATATGGGAACGAATACTTATCGATTATCATAAACTTCATTCAATATTGTATCCTGATTTTCTCTTCGAGAAGGGTAAACATCTATTTTTGAGAGCACAGGTGTCTCGTACATGTTTCAATAACTATACAACAACAATCTAGTCTTCGGAGGAGCACTGCCATTAGTTCTCATACGGGATTAAACAATTACTTCCTTCAATATAGTACATAACTGATGAGATTATTTTTGTACAAGACAATTAATAGAAATTTTTTTTTTTTGTTTTTATAATATTGTTCATATTTATTTTAGATGTGGTTACTGTGGTGAAGAAATCTTTACACGTTATGCTGCTACTTATCATATTAAATATAAACATGCTGGTATGGCACGTAATTTCATTCAAAACAAAGCTGATGTTACTAAATATTATGTTAATCGAGCAAAGAAAGAAGAAGAAAAAAATCAATTTAAATTAGTTGATACTCGTCGTGTTAAAGTTCCATCACGTAATGGAAAATCAGTTAATAATCAACAAAATAAAATGGATATTTTAATTGAACGTCCTACTCAACGTGAAAGTTCACCTTCTACTCCTGTCCCTCCTTCTCCTCTACCTTCGACTTCATTACCAACTTCCCAATCAACAAAATGTCCATCGTCTATTCCTCCATCAAATACACCACGACTACCTGCAACTCCTGACTATCGATTTTTATTAGCTTGGTCCTATTATTTAGCATCACAAACAGCTTGGCTTTCACCTATGCTTCAACAACAACAACAACAACAACAAGGTCAATCACCATTTTCTTTACCAACTGATCCAGAATCAGCTGCAAAATTTCTACAAGCTATGGAAACAGCTATGAATCCATTAACAGCAAAACAAACATTGAACAATAATAATAACAATGAACAAACTCGAAATGAACATGACTTTGGAACAAAAACTACATCAGCTATTGTTAAAGATGAACCAAATGAATCTTAGTGAATTTTCTACTGATATAGACCGGTGATGAATCATCTAATTTTGTGCTTTATTCATTCATCTACACATAATGTGTTTTCTGCTTTTAATTCCACTTCTTCTAGATTTTTGACAACTATGTATGAATTGACGTTTTTTTTTTCTTCTTCAACTTTTTGAATGTTGTTTGCTTGTCAAATTCGAAAATCAAGCGAAAAACAAAACTGTGGTGAATGTCAGTGTATGTCTGTTTCTTGTTTCATTTGTTTTATTGGGAAAAATAAAAATAAACTTTATCAAAACTATTTATTATCAACATTAAGTACATTTTATATAATATTTTCTTTTATATTGATTCGTGTTTTTCATGATTCATGTGTCTTATTGAATAACTTTTTGTTTAACTGTTTCAACAGAAAACTATGAGTAATTGATTGATTTGTAAATATTTATTTACTTTCTCTAGTTTTATTTCTAATTTTTTTTTTGTTTAATCAAGAGTTTATATATATAAAAGTATTTATTAAAATTTTTCAGAATATGAATCTGTACGGGAATCTTCAAAATATCTATTAATGTTAAATAAAAATATTCATTTTGTGTTTTGTACAAATCTGATATACTTAAAAAAAAAAATTTTTACACAACATGCAAAGATTCTGAGTTTGCATTCACATGAAGAAACTTTTTAGAGTGTAGCAACGGAACAAGAAAAACTAACAATTGTTGAGTAAGTTTCCAAAGCAGTCGAGGACAACACACGTCAGATTTCTTTAATAATGAAAAAAGGTGCTGAACGATATTAACAAAAAGCTTTAGACTATTCTAAAACCTTCCTATTTAAGATGTCAATCAGAGATAGTTATATAGTATCTTGAAACACTAAAATTCGAATCATATTTTGCTCGACAAAGCTTATTTCCACAAGTCAACAATGAATAGTCTAGAAACATATTCACTAGATTGGTCATGGTTTGTATTGTCGTTGAAAAGAAACTTATATTCAATTATGAAATGACTAAAGTGAAATGAATTATCACATGCATGGGAGTTTTGTTATTGAGACTAAATTTTTCTTCTCATAACAAGATGTTTATAGCATGAGTATAAATTTGTCTGTCCTATAACTCTTGGATATCGTGTAAGAAAAACGTTATCGAAATAATGTCAATAAAAGCAAACAAAAATAAACATTAAAAAAGTGTCATTTATAAAGCGACAGTTAAAAAAAAGCCACTTTTAGATACTTTTTTTTGTTAGCGGCATATCAGGTCCTTTTACAAAGATGCAGTGTATGAGATCCATAGTTGGTTTTTTGAGTTTGGTTATCATTGGTTTATTATTTATTGGTAAAAGTGAATCAACTCCATTGGATGATTATGTTCATGCAGCTGATTCACATTTTGGTTGGACTGTAATTCGAACTTATGAACAACCTGATTATATTTTATATATTTTGAATTTTACATCACAACAATGGCTCGATGGTAAGTCATTTGATTTTTATTTTCGTATCAATAAATATTCTCTCTTTAACTATATCTTGAATAGAAACAGTCACAGATCATCCTATTTGGTGGCATTATTTATGTATTACAGTTCCACATAAATTTACACGACCAAATAGTGCTTTTTTGTTTATCGATGGTGGTCATAATAGTGATTCGTGAGTATTATGATACATATATGTTGAATAAATAAATTTTTTTACATTAATTCTAGAATACCTAAACCAGAAGATAATTTACTTTCTTTAACATCAATGTTTGCTATTAGTTCTGGAAGCTTAGGCGTTTATTTGGCAGATATACCTAATGAACCATTTCGTTTTCGAGTAATTTTGATTGTTAATGTTATTTTTTTCAATAAGAACAATTGACATTATATTTCATAGGCTGATCCATCAAATCGAAGTCGTAGTGAAGATGGTCTTATTGCATGGACATGGAAAGCATTTATTGAAAACCCAAGTAATCCTTATATACTTCTTCGTATGCCAATGACTAAAGTACAATTTAAGAAAAAGAATTCTATTTTAGTTGAAATAATTTATGTTCGTTTTTTTAGGCATCGGTTCGAGCAATGGATGCTGTACAACAATTTGCAGATAAATTGGGTGCTCCTGTACCAAAAACATTTGTTGTTGGTGGTGCTTCAAAAGTAAATAGATTTTTAATTGTTTATCTTGTATTTATTCTTATCTATTTTCTAAATTATAGCGGGGATGGACAAGTAAAAGATTTTTATTTATTTTATTTTTGCTTTTTTTAATTGATAAAAAATTCAGCTTGGACAACGGCGGCAGTCGATAATGAACGTGTTGTTGCAGCAATACCAATTGTTATGGATATACTCAATCTTCAAAAAGTAAATAACCTATGTAAACAGTCGATTTATATTGATATGCTTTGTTTTTTTGTTATGAAACACAATCTAAAAGAAGTGTTTCAGTATACAGGATAGATATTTATGAGTAATCGGAGTTTTGTCACACAGGCTACGACAGACGTTGTTGATATATGAACAAAGACGGAATATCCATAACGTCTCGTCATAATATGAACAAAATAATTCTTTATCAACGTGACTTTCAAAAAATTAAAACACGTGTATCTTGATATAAGGAATTTCTCTTGAAGTAATTTTTATATTGTTTGATGTGTGCAAAGTTACCCTAGATACCTTGAAAAAAATTAGCACTACAAATTTTTGTTCAGAGAATTTATCACCAAAAAACTAGGCATCAAATTTCATTTGATGTATTTCAGTTTTAGAACAAACTTCGAATTGAAGAAATATTTTTGAAAACTAAACAATACATTCTGTAGATAAATCCTGATGCTAGAAAACCTCTATCTAAAATTTTTTCAGAGCATATCTAGAATCTTAAAAAAAAACAATATCGATTTACTTTTCGTACGTGAAATGACAGAGTATCAAAAATTCTCTTATTAAACGAATCAAAATTTTCAAAACTAACTTTAAACAATATAAACCCTTCTTCAGGATCTCAACGTGATTGTAAAAAGAAAAAAACAATGTTTCATTTTGGAACATCATAGAATCTCTAGAAAGTTGATTTTAGAAAAATGATTCTTGTAAATAATCAAAGTCAAATCAAAGATTATTATTTTGTATTTTGTTTGAAATGACTCATATATAAATTGCTATCTTATTGCATTTGTAATGAATAAATAAAACAATGATGAAGAGATTGTGCTAATAACTTTTTTTTTTGTTTTAACTGTAGAATATGCATCACCATTATCGAGTAAGTGTATTGAATAATTGTAAATGTATTGCATGGTGTTGAATTCATCTTATAGTCTTTAGCGGGTTGGACTTTTGCATTTAATGATTATTATGATTTAAATATTACTCAAAATGTTGATAATCCAAATTTAAATAAAATGGCAGATGTTATTGATCCATATAGTAAATTATCATTAATCATATTTACCTTTTAATATGTATAGATTTATGTATATAGGTTATTTTGACCGATATAGAAACATGAAAATATTACAAATACAAACAGGTGGTGATGAATTTTTTCTACCAGACAATGAAGTACAATAATTCATAAAAAGACCATTTAAAAATACATATATATATATATTATCCTATTGAATTATTTCTAGGATGCATTTTGGAATGATTTACAAGTAGCTACTGGTGGTTCATATTTAAGGTAGTTTGAATCTTGAGGTTATTTTGAATATTTTTTTTTTTACATAAATTAAAAGACGAATACCAAATGCTGAACATTCATGTGCTGGTCATGAAATTAGTCTCTTTTTTACCATGCGAAGTTTCTACTTGAGTATCTATGATGTAAGTTAATTCTATATATTTTCAATCAATTCATTTCTTCTTATCTTAAGAAACAACCATTACCATCATTTAAATGGACAAAAACATCAAACAATACACATGGTTATATTCGTGCTGTAGTTGATTTTAGTGTTGGTCCGAAACCAATCAATGTTCTGGGTTATCATGCTCGTACACTTAATGATAAACGGTAAATACATAAGTAACAATGACTTGAATTTATAAGTAATCTTTCTATCTATCTAATAGACGAGACTTTCGGCTAGTAATTGCCGATCCAAATAATCCAGGCAAAGCTATTGCAAATCCAGTTATTTGGTTAAAAAATAATGTTGTAATCGAGGTAAATTATATTCATCTTGTGTCAAATAGTTTTACAATATTTCTTAAAATCATTTAGGCACAAACTTCTACAACCACTGTATATTCATTAACGATTGCCAATCCTTTGAAAGGTTGGGAAGCTTTTTTTATTCAAGCAAACTTTCCTGGCCCAGATGGTACAGCACTTGAACTTACAACAGAAACACAAATTATTCCGGATACATATCCAACTAGTGATTGTCATGGTACTAGTTGTGCTGGCACACTTGTTTGATTTTTCTTCGTGTGTATTGAAATTTTATTAAATGAGAAGAAATAAAATTGATTAAAATCATTATTTTTTCTATTTTGAATAAACCTATTGATTATTTTATTAATGAAAAAACAGTAAATAAATATGATGTAATCTATATTGAAAAAAATAAAGGATACATATATATGTATATCCTTATGTATTTCTTATAAAAAAAAATTATTGTCAATTTTTCCTACATATTGTTTTCATATAATTGACAATGAACATACATGATCTTTTCCGATTTTTTTTTTCTATCCATACAAAAAAAAAGATTAAAATAATAACAAAAAAAACCTCGTTTCAGTTGATTATTGATTTCGTTGTTTATCGAATCCACAATATAAATTTATGCTAAGATATATTAAACTATTTCTACGTATTAATCATTCAATTAATATGTTTATTGAAGCCATGATAAATATAGAAGACTATTTAATTTTGGACGACGATTTCCATTTTTACTTAAACATTGTTTCATTGTTTGATATGCTTGTTTATCTGGTGAACTTAAAAATGGTAGATTTAAGTGACTATCAACAATTTCAGCTTTTGAACGGAATGGATATTGTTGAAAAAGTAAAACATAAAGACAAACGCCTAATGTCCATACACATGCTTGTTCACCATCATAACGTCTTTCCAATATCCATTCAGGTGTCATAATTTCTAATGTACCCTTTAATAAACGAGAAAAAAAGAAAGCAAATATAATTAATAAATTTGAAATAAAAGATTATAAAACAAACTTGAAATTCATGAAAATCTCCACCTCGTGCAGGTGCAGCTGAACCAAAATCGATAAAACGTAATGTTCGATCATTTCTACAATAAAGTATATTTTCAAGTTTACAATCACGATGCCAAACACCATAACTTTGTAATGACATATTAATACGAATTATTTCTCGAAATATATGTCTTAATAATTCTGTATTAGCTAATGGAGGACATTCCATGACAAAATTGAAAAGTGTACATGAATTTGGGATTTTTTCCATTATAAATACATAACGATCTGTTTCTTCAAAATGATCATATATAGTTATAATACCAGGTAAACCGCGAAGACGCCAAAGAATTTCAATTTCATATGGAACACGTTTCTATTTAAAAAAATATTCATTTCGTTTTTATATTCTCCCATATCGAATTACATACGCCTTGAAATACACCCCAATTAAGAATGCGATGTTTTGGTAAGAATTTCACAATAACAGGACTATTGTCTGATTTTCGTCGTCCATCAAAGACTTCACCGAAACCTCCTCTACCAAGACAACAGAACACTTGATAATCACGATTGAGTGTGTTTGTCATTTTCTTCGGTTTCATCATTGCATTTTCAATAACTGATGCACGATTAGACTGAAAACGATAAAAATCAGATATATTATCACCAGTAAATGTCCGTGACTATAGAAAGAAATATATAATAGAGATTAGTAGATTAAAAAAATTCTTACCAATCGATCGACAACTGGATGGGTATAATCCCAAAATGAATTCTTCGAAACACTGCTATTACTGTAAACCAGTTGTGGAGGCGGTGGCATAGGCCATGGCGTAGTTTGTCCTCGCCATAAATCATTAATAAACCAACGAATCATATCTGTTCTGTAAATAAAAACAATATAGATGATGATCTTGTTTAAAAAAAACCACAAAAAAATAACACTGATACAAGATAATATTTGTGTTTATCTATGATGAAATACTACATTCGTAATCATATATTTTTGTATAGTATACAAAACCTCAAATATTATTGTACCGATAGAAAAAATACCACAGGTCACTCATATTCGTTAACAAAAAATGAAACAATATGCACTATAGACCCTCCTATATACGTTGGTTTACGCTTCAGTAAACAATATGAAAATGACGATTAATTACAATCAGTACCGCATATTTATGTACATATATATATATAAACATAGGTATTGACAATAATAAAATCTTATTTCTTATTCTATCGAATAATCGAATGAATTTGCTTTAAGAAAAAAAAATAAAGGAGAAAATATGTTTGAATGCTCTGTTATTTAAGTAACTTTTTTTCTTTATGACACTATCCTTGCCGCCCACATTATTCATATGATTAGCCAGCATATCATAGCTGGTTAATTGATAAACATCAATTTCTGCATATTCATTTTCTTTTTTTTTTCTTGCATGCTAATCGACTAGTTGAATAGACAAGCAATGTCTCTCATTGAGGATAAACATGTGACAAATCTGTCATGCAAGTCGCCGGTGTCTAACAAACGATTTGTGTCTTGTTCAATGTTGTCAATACAATATGTAATAATAAAAAGGAGAAAGAATTGATGCATGATGATTGACATCAATGAAGGCATATGATAATCATTACTTTAAAATTCATTTGTCAATATTGAAAACGTATTCTGTCATATCTTGAAACAAGAGACTCAACTACTATGAAGAAAAATCCTCGTTTCTTTAGCGTAAAATATTGAGATAAAAATCATTTTTGTAGCATCAAATATGTATTAATACAGGTGTGATAAGACATGCCTAGTCGTTATCTTGATTGCTTAATTTTCTGCAGAATATCGTTTTTAGTCTACCAAAAATATCATATGATTGTGAAAAATGTCATTAAGCGATGAAATGTTTTATGCATATTATTATAAAATACCTTAACGACATTGATTAATTAGAAAAATTCTCAATAATTAGAACAAATGATTAGATTGACAGGTTTTATACACACATATATTATTATATCATTATCATAGAATCCTGTAAAAAGAATTCTTTCGTGTTCGAAATCTTATTTTTGGTTTTATTCTATCCTTCATTTTTGAATAAAAACCAGTGTAGCATTAAGGACGTTCTTGTTTTGTACTTATTATTTAAGTAAATATAAAACAGGATAAACATTCATCGATAAAGTCTGGATTATGTAATAATGAAGTTAAACGTAGAAATAATTTTTCAAAAAAAAAAAAAGAAAGTATATACTTTCTTCAGGTCAAAGTGTAAACGCAAAGTGAAAAATGAAGGTTAGTATTTATTTATGCAGGATGCACATCAGTAACAACTCATAGATAATAGCATATGAAAACCACCTTGATTATTGTTTTTGTGATCTGATTCTCAAGGTTTTTTTGTGCATTTTTTCTGCTCTTTTCTATGATTATTGGTTGATTTGATGGTTGACGAGCGGTAATATTCAGAAACAATGATTTGTATAATTTTGATATCTCATATTATTTTTTGTGACACATCAATAAAACGTATAAAAGTAATATAAAAACATATTGGCAAAAAAAAAAATACAGCATGTCAATGTATTAATCATGCACTTTGTCTTTCAAGTGATGGCGATGAAACAACAAAGTCTATTATGAATCTTGGCGAACAAAGAAGAATGATTGACGTAAAATAAATTTCGATGCAACATGCGCAAAATGAGAAAAGAAAAGCATATTACAAAGTTGAAATAGTGCTTTTGAAAAATATATAGTGTTTATTAAAGGTCATCTTTACTCTTCAAAATTGAAACTTCAACCGATATCAGTTCTTTTTTTCTATACAAAATTGGATCTCCGATCAATTCTATAATAGTGAATTGAAACTTTATGAATCTATCAAGATAGTTCAGTATGACAGCTCGAAAAAAAAAATGTGAGTCCTATTTCTTATAATCTACCTTAGCTATAATAATTTTGCTACGCACGGCAGAAAAATTAACGAGTCTTCCGAATCTTCAAGGTCATTCGACTATTTCGAAAGAATGAATCAATATTTTTTTTATTTTAAAGGTGATCCTTAATAAAATAGATTTGAATCAAAGAAGAAAAGTATTTTCATAGAACTTTGCGGTTTAATCGAGTAATGCACATTTTGAAAAAGTTAACAAAGAAGAAAATAATTTAAAAAAAGCAACTAAATCTGTCTCTTGAACCAGTAGTAGACACCAAGAAGTCCTAGAATTGTTATAACTTTGATAGATGATAAGGAATGATGCTAAATTTTTTTGTGTATGATTAGAGAGCCTCAATACCATGTGACAACTTGAAGATCCTATTTTGACGAGAAGGAGAACCTGAACAAATAAATGGGATGTTTGTCTGTAGACGTGTCATTACTAGTGATGTTCAGGATTGGGATATGAGAAAAAAGTTTCCGAGATCAGAACTCAAGTTTATAGTAAAATATTCTATAGTATGACCAAAAATTATCTTATTAATCATATGAATCAGTACGTAGTTCAAGAGGAATAATCTCAAAAAAGTACTAGCTGTCGTCTAAATAAAAAAGACAAGTAGTGAAGAATTACTTTAGGAGCAGCTCTAGTCCTAATGCGTTGAGTAGATTAATACTAAGACACACAATTACTGTTTACTATATATATACACATACATTTAGAATACGTTTGCAAAAGATAATATTTTCTTTTTTTTTATACTGGGAACTGTTTAAAATATAATTTTCGAATTAAAAAGTAGTTTCATCAATAACAAAATCTATATGGTGTTAACGGATCTACAACAATTAATCGAAAGATAATTGGACGCTATGACAAATAATCGCAATGCAGACTTCGACGTAATGAAAAAAAACTAAAATTCTCAAGAAATTTATTATTATTGTAAGGAAATAAATTACAAAAGTCAAGATAACGATTAAAAATATATTCAAGGTCAACGAACATGATATATGAGTATAAATATAAATATATAATTTTTGTTTATTCTTCGGCTTTCACTATTTCCTAATAGATATTTCTGTACATATCTATTTTATGAGGTATATCTCGATCTTTTACATGCCATTCTCATCCTCACACTATGTTATGTACGATTAAATCACATAGATATAAATTGAGATTAGTGAAATGCAAAAAACGAATTACACTTTTATTAAACATGCCATCAATTGTTGCTTTCTTGATGTTAACATCTATATTTTAATAATCAAAAATAACAATATGCAGTAAAACTTCTCTTTAACGAACACAATTGGGACTTGTAACAAGTTTCAGAATATAAACTTCTTTACTAGTTTTAAAGTAATAAGAGATTATTTGAATAGTCAGCAATCGAAAAACAAAAAAATTTCAACACAACATAAAACTTTGCTTTGTTTCATGAAGTCTTATATTATTGAATTAGATGAACGTTGTTATAGAATTGATTTAGATCATTTTTTTTTCAAAAATGACGAAAATGAGAGGAAGAAAAAAAACGTGCACTTATGTTCATTTTATTTATCCAATATAATTTAGAAAAATATAAAATTCTACTTGAAAAAAGCAATACAAAATCAGCTTACACTGACATATAGAATGTCTTTGGTATATAGATAAGTAATCGATGTTGTGTTTATAAATGATCTAAGTATCAAATTGAATGTTTCTTGATGATCATATCTGGTTTTGTTCTTTTGTACCAGAAACAAAAGATTAAACATAGCAACAATTAATCCATAAATCAACTTTTTCTTCTTTGATAAATTCATACACAATGATATCGTACCAATCCATACCGGATACATATGTGATATACGTACAGAATATAGATCACCAGAGAGCTATTTTCTTTGATTTATACAGCTGTTAAGATGAATAACAAGATTCTTCACATAACGAGTGAATCAGAATAAATGACCGCATTTTTACATATAATTTTTTAAGCAAATTATACCACAAGATACATCATGAAAAACTTTACAATTAATAAAAACAGTTTATTTTATGTATGCACCTGTAGTTTTCAAAATAGACAAAATTTCTATGTGAACAAAATTTTTAACTTTATTCTATGGACTACGTTTGATAAATCATTCACATAACTACTGTTCGTAGGTCTTCCGATTTCATTTCTGTTTATTGACTGACATATATAGATGTAGTTTATTATTATAATATTTGTATACTCTAGCAGAAAGCAGAGTGAATGAAAAAAAAAATATAATGTTTTTTTCTGTTTTGAAAGTTAAAGATGCATATATAAACTAAACTTCGTATTGTAGATTGTAGAGCTTTTCACGCTACATCTTGCAGTATATTTTGTTCATAAGATGATGAAAAAATAAAATATAAAACTGTAGCTATTTATTCTGACTCACCAGTTATTTTGTGAGTTATAGAATTACCCAAAATTGCAAACACTTTTCTCTTTTGATTATCAATTTAACAAAATAATAAATAAAGTTATATTTAAACTTTACTGAAACAGTGATATATTAATAAAAAAGAAAAACGTAACTAAATAATTGAATGATATTCATCTAAATGATATTAAACATATGTAAAATAGATGTACATATTAAAATAGTAGCGGCTTGTCTCAAACAATTACTTTTGTTCAAATTGTAGTTGTCTGTTGAGCTTATCGAATCCATTGATCGGACACAAGAGAGTGAAAGTAAGAGACAATTGTCTGATGTACTCGTGTCCAATATTGCATCTATTCCCCAACCATAAATGATAATCTTACCGGATACTCTTTCTATTCTTACACCGAGGTGTCACTTAACACAAATATAAGCATGCGTGCGTGCACCATTGAATTCAATTGAGATACATATATATATATATAGAAAGAGTGAAGAAGAGAAAGAAGAAGTAGTAAGTAATATAAGTACAAAGAATATGAGCTTGATTGCCTTGTGCAAATAACAATAGTTGAAAAAAGTCAGGTGACAATTTAATCGACTCGATAACGTTAACAACTTCATGTTGTCTATGAAACACATGAATAAACGAAGTAAGAAAAATATAATAAATTATATAGACGAATAAGAATA
>CAJNOP010000845.1:50767-77708 GCA_905250075.1 Rotaria sp. Silwood1 | reverse complement strand
GGTGTGGGCGTGGAGTGGGTGTGGGTGTGGGTGTGGGTGTGGGTGTGGGTGTGGGTTTGTGTGTGGGTGTGGGTCTGGGTCTGGGTGTGGGTGTGGGTGTGGGTGTAAACGCGTGTGGATCTGGGTCTGAGTCTGCGTATGTGTGTGGGTGAGTGTGAGCGCGGGTGTATGGGTATGGTGTGGGTTTTGGTATGAGCGAAAGATATCAACGCCCGCACCCACACCCACACCCACACCCATACCCACACCCATACCCGCACCCACACCCACACCCACACCCACACCCACACCCACACCCACACCCACACCCACACCCACACCGACCCACACTCACACCCACACCCACACCCACCCATACCCACACCCACACCCACCCACACCCACACCCACCCACACCCACACACCCACCCATCTACATCCACACCCACACCCACACCCACCCCACTCACACCCACACCCACACCCTCAATGTATGTACTAAATTTATTGAAATATATTTATAGAGAATAGTATTATCAACTATATCATGAGCTGAAAAAGGTATACTCTATTTTGCAGTTAAGCTTGCAATATGAGTATCTAATAAGTTATTAATTTTTTTTGTTTAGAACGTTCCTTTGAGGCAAAAAATGCAAAGTAAAAAAGCATTTTCCATTTAGCAGAGTGACTAATAATGTACAATACTTAATCTTGAGTTTTATTGATTGTTGATGGTTTCTTCACAAATTCTTTGTAAGTACCAAATAAACGATCAAATTCAATTAATGGCCCTCCATAATTACAATCAAAATAGGCATGATGTAAATAATGAAAATCTGAACCACCAGCTGGATCATTATGACCATCATGACCACCAATTGGTGCAATGTCAGCATGAAATTTAGCATAAAGAAAATGAAGTGGATGACATGAAAACATTAGTGGAAAATAAGTGCATGTGTAATAAACTAAATGTTCAACTGGATGCATAGATAATCCAGACCATGGACCAGGATTGCGACTTTGATGGTGAAGACTATGAAAATGACGATAGAGAAATGCGCCAATGTCACCTTCACGTAAACCATATTGAATAGACCACCATGGATGCATTAAACGATGAATCTATAGACATAAAATAGATTTATAACTGCAACTTAATAAGGTAACATACCCAATAGAAGTGGAATACCCTCCAATAAGTAACACCCAAAAGAATAAAAATCGAAGAGAATGGTCGAGACCAAAAGTCACCATAATAAGGTAATCGACCACTAGCTCATAACCACATAAAAACGCATTGAACAAAAGCAGAATGTAACCAGCTAAGCGTTGTAAATGTTATTTCTCTTAACAGATGACGTTGACCTTTTTCTTCATAAGCACTGACTGGATTAAATTTTTTTTCATGTAACGGTCCTCGAGGATATGGACTCATACGTGAGTGAGTCATCCAATGCCAAAATGAATAAATGATAAATTCACACATTATATTATAAAGAAAAATTCGAGATGTCCATCTAAAATGCCATTCATTTGCTTCAGGAAATGTCATTGGAAAAATCCAAAACCAACATAAAAGTGCAATACCAAACTCAAGTGCATGAGCTAAATGACACCAAATAAGACAATCAAATACTTTTCGTTGCAAATAGGACCATTGTGCATATGTTTTGAATAATAATGGAGTTGAATAATTTTTTTCACCCCTGTGAAGACGATGAATGCCAATGATATTACAAATACCAAATGTCATTACGATTAGATCAGTTCTTAAAAACTAAAATAAATTATTTTTGAAATACAATATTTTGCAAAAATAATTCATCACTTGTTTTTTCTCATGTTTTTCTACAACAGAACTACTTTCAATAGCCATTCATACTTTAAGATAATAGTATACTTAGTTGTCTATTAGAAATGTATGACACAAATTCGAGACGTCGCGCTATTGAATTGGCTTATGATATTAACTTTGACGGTAGGGAAAATAAGTGCACCAAAACTACTGAAACAGGACAAGGTGCCACCCTACTTGAACTTCAAAATCAGTTATGAATTATTAAATCACAGCAGCTGAAGCTTGGCAATAGTGATATTAATATATGTATCTCCTAGAGAAAGAGAAAAAGTTCAATGGATATGATTCAACAAGAATTATACAATGGATACAGACAAGAAGATCAGGAAAATAATTAATAAAAATTCTTCATATAATACAAAAAGTCAATTCATGTGATGTTGATATGAAATCCCATGATGCCTCAAGAAAGATGAAAAGAAGCCAAATATGTGAAAAAGTTGCAAGCTTAATTTTCAAAATTTGCTTGAAAGCCCCGAATTGTTTTTATTGACTGTGTAACTTTTGCCACCTTTTTTCGATTAAGCTTTTTCTTTGCTTCTGTAAGAAATAAGTGTATTTATATCACTATTATGAAGTTTCTGTTGCTGCCGTTTAACAATTCATAACTGATCCTGAAGTTCAACTAGTGTGGCACCTTGTCCTGTTTCAGTCGTTTTGATGCACTCATTTTTCCTATCCTCAAAATTAGTATCATAAGCCAATTCAATAGCGCAACGTCTCGAATTTGTGTCATACATTTCTAATATACAACTAAGTATATCATATTCTTAAAGCATGAATGGTTATTGAAAGTAATCCTGTTGTAGAAAAACATGAGAAAAAAAGTGATGAATTATTTTTGCAAAATATTGTATATTCTAGCACATAGTGCTTGGCACTTTCAACTAGTTTATATACTGAGGGTATGTCGGTCTTATGACTTAAAAATGGTCAAGCTCTATTTTTTTCCACTTTTATCTTCATAAAGATAAGAATAATAATAAAAATTGCATGCGCGCTTCTCCTCTTCCTTCTTATAAATAAGATTGTCTATTTTCTGCATAAAATAGAACTAATGAGTATTCTGTAACATTCTTAGTATTCACAGGTTTTTGTGTGCAAAAGATATGGAGCACCGCTCTGAATGGAATTCTCAAACATATTATTTTCTTCCATTTGGTTGAATCGTGCAAAATGTTCATGTACACTATTTTCTCAAATAAAGTGTGCGCATTAAAGTTTTATATAAAGGTATTTCGACTGATTTTTTAAAACGAGTTAAATCAACTTTTCTTCGTCTATCACATATCAACATATATATGATGATTTTGATCTCAGTCTACCTCATTCACATTACAGATGTCCTTATCTAATTACATCAAATAGGTCTTCAAATGTATCTAGACGGACCGATCTCTATCTCAAAGTGAAATTGAAGTGCACATTTATTTTAAATACCTTAAAAAAATAACAAGAACTAAAGATCCCGGATTTTCAGCACTGACTAGAGTTGAGACCGCTCTATCTTTTTACATAGGCAACGAAAACATCCAGGCGCCTTTTTCTTTGAATACATGATGAGTTTTGAAGATGACTTTAATCTTATATAAAAACAGCATGTTTTTCCAAGTGTAATATAACAGAAATATAGTCACATTTCTTTTCTATGGATTAACGCAAAGCCTAGATCAACAGCTCTTTGCATTCAAAACATATGAATATTTCACTAAAGATTACTTATCATTTTTTTCATATCTGAGCAGCTTACAAATAGCGCCTTATATAAATTTTTAATTATCTTTCGCTTCGTAACATAATTCATTCATCTCTAGAATATTTTTCACTAACGAACAAGGAAGATTCACCAACTCATAAAAAGCTTTTGAGCTAATATTTTGTATATAAGTAGATGCTGTTGAGAATAGAAAAGTCTAAAAGGATAACTGCTTATAGTCCTTCCTCTCAGAGTTATACCCGTTTTACAGAAATTTCAACCTATGCCTAGGTATGCATACAAAAATCAAATGACAGTATTTAGACCTGAATTTCCATCCATAGACAGGTCTAATGGTACCTAGTATGTTCTAAAAATTTCAGTCCAACCAGATGCTTCCTTCACGAGGCACAAATTTCCAAAAAGTACTGATATCTTTCCAGCGACTCTTTAAAATCCTTTTTTCTGAAAATTTGTATCTCGTGAAGGAAGCATCCGGTTGGACTAAAATTTTTAGGATGTACTAGGTACTATTAGACCTATTTATGGACGGAAATTCAGATCTAACTACTGTCATTTGATTTTTGTGTACATACATAGGCATAGGTTGACATTTCAGTAAAATGGCTATAACTCTGAGAGGAAAGACTATAAACAGTTATCCTTTTAGACTTCTCTATTGTCAATAGGATCTACTTATGCACAAAATATTAGCTCAAAAGCATTTTATAAAATGAAAGCTCTTTCAGTTGTCTATCAAATGATACATGAATGTATTAAAAAAAAATATTTACCATTTAACATTTTCTACGGATAACACTGTTTATACATCCAAATGGAATGAGGACACTCAATAGGAAAGTTTGCCTCATATGATGTTCGGTACATCCCAGACAGAAAAAATAATGGTGTAATGGCATTAAAATGCCTTGAAATTTACATAATTATAATGATGCGAAACTGTCACAAAAAATGCCCAAAAAATGCTGTTCACGAGAATCATTAAAATGACTCTTTTTGGCCGTGAAAATGGTTTTAGATGTGATAAAATAATGCTTACCAAAAAAATCATTTTTTGTGACCGTTTGACACCGTTATAATTATTTCAGTTCGTTGACATTTGAATGCCATGCTATACTCTAAAAAATGTTTTTAATACTGAGTCTTTTCTAAGTCTGGCAGCAGCGTCGAAATCTAAAGTAGTTTTTCCTAAGGACACACGAATGAAACCTTTGCGAGACACCTTTTAAGATCCGTAACATGCAAAAAGGTTCGGTATACAAAAATAGAAAGCCATTCTGGTTCGATGCTAACTCGCATAGGATGCATCCTAATTCCTAAAGGCAGTTCTATTGCACACGAATGACTTTGTATTTTTGTATACCGAACCTTTTTGCATGTTACGGATCTTAAAAAGGTGTCTCGCAAAGGTTTCATTGGTGTGTCCTTAGGAAACACTACTTTAGATTTCGACGCTGCTGCCGGACTTAGAAAAGACTCAGTATTAAAAACATTATTTTAGAGTGAAATAGTCATTAGTACTATCGGAATATTTATTATACTTCTGCTTCATCACATATAATTTTCTTGGTTCATTTCTAATTTGGTATATTCTCTGAGTATCTTCACTGCTGATTCAAATATTTTATCTACACAACCATAATCGAAGTCAAAAATCTACTCTCAGAAAACTAAGCTGGAAAGGTCTGAATACCACCTAGAACTAAATCCAAGGAGTACTATGTAGTGACAACTAGCGTTTTCAACATATTCTTTCTTTTTTAATATAAGCCAGGTTGACGTTTGTACGAAAACTTTCATTAAATCATTCAGGTAAGAAATATATTTATTCATCATGAAAATAGATCTGTTGTTTCATATGATTTACGAACATTGAAAGAAATTTAGTGTATAATGAGAGATGGCTGCTAACGTGAACCTCTTTTACTTCACATCTTTCGACTCATAAATGGATTAAGACTAACTACACAGAAGTTATTTAAGAATTAGAAAGTTATAATGTGATGAATCATAGATATGAGATCATATAAAAATAATTAAGACGAAAACTTTAGAGAATACACAAAACCATAAAAAATTAATTATCCTGATCAAAATAAAGGACATGTAGATTTTTCAATTTAATTGGAACAGCATTGTGTGCTAGATCTTATATTTAGGCTGTAAGTAGTTAGTGGAAATCTTGAGTTTATATCTAACTGTCAATATTTGACTATAAGTCTTCTAAAAAAACAAAATGTCTCATGAAATATTTTATTAGCGAACAAATAATTGATATATGTACAAAGCTTTATAAATACTCAATTAATCTTTCTTTCGTCTTCTTCCTAATACCAGATGTATCATACATATTTTACTCGACGAAGCTATTATCTATATCATAATTATTCGTGCGTATTTTTTTCTCTTATCCCAATGGGCAAATGTCAGTTATATGTCAACTGACAAGAATTTATTATAGAGCTAAAACATATTTTATCGTTTTATTCATAGCATAACATGATAGATTTCTTGGATTTAAAACGAATGGCCATATAATTTATAACTTATATCTCGGTACTTATTATATATCATCCGGCAACATAATAATTAAATAGAAGATCTAATCCGCAATGTTATCCCGATTAAATTGAAAAAATTAAGGACTTTATTTTTCCTGGTAATGAAAATATATAACAATATGAGTGGCGATTGACTGATATAATACGTTGCGCAAATGATTTCAAAAATTTAAGTAAGATTTCATCTTATGATGTGTTCTTAGTTATGTGAGATATAGATACGGCAAACTTGTTACAACTAGCTCGTCTATCTTTAAAATGAATTGAATTTATCTGTTTCTTCCTTTTACAATGATATCATAGTTCTTTGTTCGAAGACAAAGGTTATTATGAACTAATGGGAATGAACCAATGAGATTTATTCATATATACAGAACAGAACAAAATATTAACAGAAAAAACGAGAAAAATGTTGGAGAGAGAGAACGAACATAATAAATTTATTGTTGATTAGATATCTTATAGGAGAAATAAAAATACACGAAAATGTAAAATTTTCATGGGATAAATTAAAATTTCTATTTTTCTGCAAGAATATTTGAAAGTTTTTGGATTTTAATTTCTCCTGCACTAGATACCTGACAACAATGATGGATATCCAGTTATCTCAGAATAAAAATCTCTTCTGATTTAAAACTATGACTGGTTTGTTCGTAAAAACATATCAGGAATCATTAATTGTCAATATTAATTGATAATCAAAAATACAATTCAGTTTCCCGATCATTATATTGACGAAATCATCAGAAAAGCGAGAATGGCGAATGAAAGAGAAATAAAAATAATCTAATGATTACTTTGAATTAATCGTGTGCGTTCCGTCTAATTATATGAAAGTACTAGTGAATATACAGATATGTGTGTTACTTGACTATTTCGCCTCAATGCGTGAACAATAAACAATAAATACATATATAGCCACTCGTTCTCTCAGCTGCTTCCTCTGCGCTACCGCTATATCTTTGAATAACATAAATATTGATGAAAATATTGTATTTGTACAAAAATCTAAACATGTGAAGTCAAATATTTGATATATTTAAATATGCAGTTAAAAATCTCGAATGTACGTTCAGCTTCACTGTTTATCCTAAGTTTTTACGCATGCTTTGGGAAATTCGTCTTTCTCCTGATTCTACTTGAGTATATAGGTAGTTTTGAAAGTAAAAACAAGATATATAACTCGAAAGACCGTTAAGATCAATGTATACTGGTTCTACGAAAAAGAAAGCTGAATACAATAAACGACGTAATATTATAGTCATGGCTGATCGTGTCACTTAATGTTGTATATAAAGCTGTGTGTTATATCAGTACAAAATGCAGTGTCGTCGGTTGCAGTAATTATCTACGTAATAAATAGAACTATCGTTTTTCTTAATAAGAAACTAACGAAACATATATTCATTTAATGAAAAGCTGCGAAAAAAATCGAACAACTTAAATTTACCAAGTTATATGTGTATTCTTGAGTATTTTCTATGATCAACTGTGTACATTAAGAAAAAATTGAAAATGTTTTGTTTACAAAACATTATTCGTAAAGACAAGGATCGTATAAATACTTATGAAGTGTTATATGAATATGTCCTGAATTGATTATATTATTTCGTCACAAATAAATGACAAGAAAAACGTCAACAGTGTCTACTCTGTTTTTAAAACTACTGTAACTTATCAAATAACCATACAACAATAAGAAAAATAGTGGCCACGACTTGATTGGCGCAGGAAGCAATGACTTTTAATCTTGCTCGCTGATGTGTATTTTCTATTGAAGAGTTGTAATTCTGTCTCTAAATTTTAAAGATTTAATTTTGTCTCAATGAAACGTTCAATTTTTGTTAAGTGCTCTCAGAATGCGATTAAAATTCAATTTTTACTTGTAATATTGAGAAAAGTTGTCTTCTGAATCATCTTCGTTATAGCTTTGACATGACAACGTACCTCGTCGCTTTAGATAACTTTCATTTCTTGCCAGTCACAAATGCAGCCGTGGCGTTAGGCCTTTTGTGCGTAGTACGCCGGTCATTTAAGGCCTTCTTCCTCAGAAAATTCACTTTTTTGTCAGAAATTCTGAAATTGAGATAAATGCATGGAAAGATAGCCCGATGTCTGCTCTTTCAGAAACAACATGATTTATTCTTTGACATCTCGTTGTTTTTTGTTAATTTTCGTCATCTTCTGCTTGAAAAATATACTTTTTTCATAGAAATCAGAGAATGTTTTTCGGTTTTTCTCAGTTGACACTTTTTCGAACGCACATCCCAAATTTCTTGGTCCAGGCTCATCCGATATATTTATATTTTTTTTTTGTTTGAAAGAGCATGTTAAGATGCAGGGCATGAAAGAATCCTTTTTCTAAAATAAGCTTTGTTTTTGTTATATGTATAGACACTTATATAATTAGACACTCATTTTTTGGGAGTGTTTTGAGTCATTGAACTTGTGATTCCTTTTTTCCGCTAAAAAAGTAAGTATTAAAAAAACGGGCTCTTTCATGCCCTGCATCCTGACATGCTCTTTCAAACAAAAAAAAATTTTAATATATCTGACGAGCCTGAACCAAGAAATTTGGGTTGCCAAATGGGCTATTTTTGACCCTTGGCTGGCCCATATCTCTGTGAAACGTCGTGGGATCGAGCTAAAAGTTTTATCACAGATTCTCCATTACATCCCCAACCTATCCTGAAAATTTCATGTGATTCGAACGGGCCAGGGCTGAGATCGATTTTTGAGGGGGAGATCTTAATAGAGACGAAAGAAATTCAACATCGCTAAAAAATACTGATCTTTTTCAAATTGAGAAATCTATCTCCAAGGAAAAAGATTTTAATTCAGTAGTGTTATGAAGATTAAGATCTTTTCTGATCCGACAGTTAACGATTTTTATTATTGAAAACCGTGCAAAAACTAACAGTTTTTTGCGCGTTGTTTGTTATGTCTTCATTAGAATCAAAGACTTTCAATCAATTGTTAGTGCATAATTTCGAAGAATATTATGAGCTATGTAAAAATTTATGTTTCATTAGCAAATACTAGTAATTCATATGATATTTAAAAACTATGAGTATTATTTAAATTAATTCGCAACTCAAAAACTCAAAGTTCGTGATTATGAAAATGGTCAAAATGCTCCATTTTTGAGTCATAACGCATTTTAACGGCTTCTTTACCGTTATTCAATAAAAATAGTGCATTTTAACGGACGAAATGGTCTAGCTACGGATAATAATGCATTTTAATGACCATTTCTCCATTATTTACTTCATAGGGATGGAAGCTGTCTTTCAATTATATATCATTTCGATAGCTCGTTCAAAACTGTACAAAATGCTACAATTATATCTCGCATAATATGTGGGTAAGACATTCTGCTACGGAACAAAATACTCATAAGTAGTAAAAACTGACTATTTTGACGGATATCTGACTTATTTTTTCTTGAATAGTCAGCTTTTATGTCTTAATAAATGATGTGTTTGAAATCAGCACACAAAGTTGAATCGATGTATGCCAGTTTCAAGCTGTTCCATTGACTTTTATTTTTTCTTCATAAATTCTTCCATGGTTCTCTCAGGAATATGTCAAAAGCTAAAATTCATCAGAGCATGAATCAGACTGTAAAAAGTCACTTCTTGACCACTAAAATGGTAAAAGAGATCGAAAATCACACATAAATAAATTATAAAAGCATGTTTTAATTTAGTTTAGCTTTTGACATATTCCTGAGAGAACCATGGAAGAATTTTTGAAGAAAAATAAATGTCAATGGAACAGCTTGAAACTGGCATACATCCATTCAACTTTGTGTGCTGATTTCAAACACATCATTTATTAAGACATAAAAGCTGACTATTCAAGAAAAAATAAGTCAGATATCAGTCAAAATAGTCAGTTTTTACTACTTATGAGTATTTTGTTCCGTAGCAGAATGTCTTACCCACATATTATGCGAGATATAATTGTAGCATTTTGTACAGTTTTGAACGAGCTATCGAAATGATATATAATTGAAAGTCAGCTTCCATGTACCGAACATCATATGAGGCAAACTTTCCTATTGAGTGTCCTCATTCCATATGGATGTATAAACAGTGTTATCCGTAGAAAATGTTAAATGGTAAATATTTTTTTTAATACATTCATATATCATTTGATAGACAATTGAAAGAGCTTTCATTTTATATATAACCTAAATTGAAAAGAGTTAAAAACGACAGAAAAGGTCTTTCATGACGAGAACATCTCATGACCTTAAATGAGACATATGATCACTAGTTTTGAGTCAGCTGAAATCCAACTCTAATAGACTAATTCTAACAACAATCGCCTCAAAAAATTAGAACTAGCTATTGGAGAAGCGAAAAATACAATTTGGGAAGGAAGCCAATTCCAATTGCATTGCTCAACGTTTCACCTCCTTTATTTGACGTCCAAAAAGTTATTCAGTTTCCTGAAAACTAATATAATACGTCATACGGCTCTAGTTGGTTATAATCAATGGAGTGGCGAGCTCTTCTTCAACAAGTGTAGCTAGTTTGTTTGTATAACTTGATGCTTCGAATTTATAAAATAAATACTTACGTATAAATGAAAGCGAGTGAAAATGAATGCTTTATTCTTGAGAACAAACTGTTTTTATAGATCGAAAAGTACGAGTATTATTTATGGCATAGAGGAAGCAGAAGAAAACAAATATGTATCATATCACCTTTTCGTGTATGATGAGAGAAAAGAGCTAGATATAAATACCAGTGTTAATAGACAAAATTGGAAAGAATATTCTTCCAAGAAGAGGTATCAATATAATGTCAAAAACAAATAGATAATAAAGGGCAGATGTAGGTATAGGTATTTGACTCATTTCCGAATCACATTCATACTCACATCCGTGCTTTTTATAATTTGCTTTTGACATTATATCGATACCTCCTTTTGAAGCAATATTCTATCCAATTTTGTGTACTGACGTCAGTTTTTATGCGGCACCTTTTTCTTTTCATATACAACAAAGGAAGTATGACACATTTTGGTTTTCTTCTAGTTCCTTTTTATCATAAATCATATCCTCGTTTTTCAATCGATAAAAGCAAGTCATTCTAAAGAGTAAAGCATTCATTTAAACTTGCTTTTAATTACACGTAAGTATTCACTTGATAACACTCAAATATGAAATTTCATGTGAATCAACTAGCTACACTTTTTGAAGAAGCATCCGCTATTCCATTGACTGTAACTATGTAACTAAAAGACTAGCATTTAACAGAGACAGCTAGTCGCAGTGTTTGCCCATTCTCTTGAATATTTTTATTTTTTTTATATAGCTACTTGTACTAAGTTATGAAGTTAGTGTGGGTAAGTGCAGCGAATGTTACTAGTTTATTTCTTCATGATTGGTCATCTGAATGCTTTTTTCATTCTACATTGAATAAAAGTTAAAGAATTCTTACTGATTCTGTTATTTCTTGTTAGTGTACTCAAAAAGTGAGTACACTGCTAAAATCGGTCAGTATGTCCGGCCGTCCGTCCGTCCGTCCGTTTACACAATAACTTTTGAAAGGAGAGTCAAATTGCGACGAAATTTTCTACATAGTTCAGTCTTTACAATATCTCGGTCGAGTTCGAAGATGAGAAGGATCCGTCAAGGAATGGCTAAGTTATCGAAAAAATTGTGATTTTTGATCAGACCATCCCTGAGGGGGGGGAGAGTACGGGGATTTTTCGAAAAAAAATTTTTTGCCCATAATTATTCCCAAAATACATAAATCGACTCAGTTTTTAACGCTGATTCTGAATTTGATATTAGTTTTGAACTGAATCATAGTTTTGTGTACTCAAAAAGTGAGTACACTATAGAATAGTCAGTGTGTCCGTCCGTCAGGTTGGCTGTTTACATGATAACTTTTGACAGCAGAGTCAGATTGCGATGAAACTTCCTACACACCTTAGTCTTGACAATATCGCGGTCGAGTTCGAAGATGAAAAGGACCGGCCGAGCCGTTCCTGAGTTATTGCAAAAATACCCATTTTTCCCTACAGCTTTCTGTGGAAAAATGGACCCATCGCGACTTTCGTAAAAGACTTTTCCTATCATAGTCAATTAAAACCCCAACTATTATATACCATTCGATAGAGAATTTCAAGAACTACAAAATGATATATAAAACATAAAGAAACAAGAAGGTTGACTTACCTAAGACAAGGATAATTAAAGAGAACTAGGTTATATTTTGGTCCACGATCTAATTGATCCACAAATAGAGCTTTATCTTCCGGTCACACTGATGATACTTCGAGGTTTTCAGATATGGAGAACTCGAATGTGTACTGCACTTCCATCGAAATATTATTAGTTGTGCAGTGACCAATAGAAATGAAGTTATAGGAAAAATGACTTTCTTAGGGTAAATCAAGGGAAAAAGTTCAAACTTGAGGTTATTTCGGTCCCATGTCCTATTGGTTTGGCAACGCGCAATAGAAATCAACATTTTAAATGGTAGATTTCACAGTATAATTTTGATACTCAGATAGTCTAGGATGATTGATTTGTATGATTCACTTTTTGAAGTACACATAACTCTCGGATTTAAATCCGAAGTTTCCGCATTTATTTTTCTTATTGAATAGATACGGAAGAAAATAGATCGACTTTATGTCACTAATAGAGCTTCTAGAAAAATTTATCGCATTATTCGGACGTTATGAGATGTCGAAATGTTGAGCAAAAATAGGATTCAATTGGTTTTTGGTCTATCATGTTGAGTAAGTCTCTAAAAATATGAATGATGGAGGTCTAGCATGTGGAAGAAAATGTTTCACCTCATGTACTTCTGTAAAGATGGATAAACGCCGCATGTCGATGGCTTCCTGCACATATCTCATGGTTGTTGGTGAAAATAGTAAACGAATTTATTAGGACCGATCATTGTTTCGGATATGATTTTCTCGACGATATTGTTAGTTTTTCTGTTTTTGCTAGTCTTTGCTACAAAAAACAGAATAATAGACACGACTCCTAAACAAAGAGTTGTAAGAATAAGTCGTTTTAATCTTTTTCTAACCTCCATACCCTTTATCGATTACGTACGAATGAAATTCATGTCCACAAGTTTCTTCATTAGAATAAAATATTTTTCATAATACAAGGAAAATGCAATAGTATCATGGTTTTTATTGTAAAAGACAAGGTTTATGCGAAAAGTAACTTAATGCGACAGTACTGATCACATTAGAATTTAATATTATCAATATTAAGGACGCACTATTGGCTATTAAGATAATCATTTGGTCGATTCTGATTCGTGTTTGTTGAAGACGAGTGTTTGCTGTTCCTCCTTGATAATTTATATCTAAAATTTTACATAACTTTTGTGGAAAATATGTATAGTAGTTGACATTTTAAATATTGTACCTTTACTAACGATATTTGTTTACATTTCCATAAGCGATGAATAGTTCCCTTCATCCAATAAGAAGTTGTATTAAAGAGAATATTGATTTTTATCTACCATGCACCATTGCATTGTACAATTGGTATCGTTATAAATCTCTCAATAGTTCGTCAAAGCTGAATGTTTATCATAATGATAGTTTTGGTTATATGTAATCTGTCATCTTCAGAATGTATGTGCTTTTAACTGCATGAGGCGGTGGTAGATGTATCACAAATGCTTTTTACTAGGCAAGCTATAAGCAACATGACGGTTCTCTTTTGTTGTGTAGAACAAAACTCTTAGTTGTCGTTGGACGAAAGTGGAAAAGAAAAAGAAAAAGAAATTATTAGCCTAAGCGCATGTATTCGATATCGAATCTAATTAGATATCACAAGATCCAACTAGTCAATCGAACCCACATGTATCCTGTATGATTTCATCGAAATTGCAGTGAAAAAATTGTTCATGAAACTTTAAATTTTGATTTCCTGCCGGATTTCATGGTTTCAATCGAATGCAACCAAATCTGATTCTTCGATTTCGGGAGCAATTTTATCATTCGAATTTGGACGAAATCATACAAAATGCTATCCGATTTTATCGTATTCCGATAGGATCCAATGAACTTCGATGTTTGATTTATTTACCTGGAAAAATACTCTGTATAGAGTCAAAACACGAAACTCACACAAATTTTCATGTCATACAAGCAATGGTGCATACAGTTGCTATAAACTTCTTATGAGACTAGAGTAGTTCAAACCAAATTGGCATCTGTCTGTTTATCTATTTCATACTTAATTCAGACATCTTCTGCATTTTCTTGTCTCTTCTTCTATTGTTACTGTGCATCTGTAATTCATTTTTTTATTTCATT
The DNA here is from genome assembly GCA_905250075.1 of Rotaria sp. Silwood1. Lineage (NCBI taxonomy): Eukaryota > Metazoa > Rotifera > Eurotatoria > Philodinida > Philodinidae > Rotaria > Rotaria sp. Silwood1. The sequence continues at coordinate 63,277 of CAJNOP010000845.1, read as the reverse complement.
TGCATTTCATTTTTTGTTCGTTATGGACTACTTGTGTTTAATGCTCAGATTCATCACACCACGGCAGACCATCGGAATAACAAGTACTCTCGTTTTGCATTTGTACTGGATCGCTTTGAGTCAACATCTCTTACTTACGAACTTTCTCTTATATGAACATGGCATACTGAGATATTGCCAGTTGTCATGTCGAAGTCATAGCACTAAGAGGATAGAACTTAATCATTAAGATATAGAAGCTCGAGTATCTGTAAGTGAAGTGTTTGTAAGAGGAGAGAACAAACCCATTCCTTGCAAAATGCAACTCATGCATTTTATACCTGCGCTTCACAAAATATCGAGTCACGCTTCGTTACCAATATACGACACTATTTCATCGTATTTTTGTACTATTCTAGGGATAATAATATGATTATTCTATTTTTTTACATATGTGGAGTGCTAATCGCCTTGGCTATTTTTGGCATCTATTGGACACTGATCCGTCCACAAAAGCGTATCTACGATGAGTTAAGAAGTCAAGGTATACCGGGCGAGCCGTTCATCCCTCTCATTGGTCAACTGGTCGACATAAATACTGCTAGAAATAACGACGCTTTAATGGCCTATCATATGAAACTCGTTCAGAAACATGGTCACATTTACATCAGTGGTTTCGGTCCTTGGACACGTATTGCTGTGATGGAGCCGGATATCATTGCTGATGTTCTTTCTCGTTCAAATAGTCAAGACTTTTTGCGAACAACGGACAATGGCGTAGGTCTCAAAACCTTGGTTGGAACGCGTAATCTAGTAATGACCAATGGATTAGATCATGACCGCGCGCGAAAGATGGTTAATCCAGCTTTTCATTTCGTCAAGCTTCCATCAATAGCATTGATTATGATCAATCAGACTGCTAAGGCCATTGACAAACTTCTTAAATTATCATCTGAAAACCAGTTTATTGATTTACAGAGAGAATTTCAAAAACTTACATTGGCAATCATAGCGTCGAGTACTTTGGGTAATGGTTTTGAAAATATGGATGACGTCAAAGAAACCATATCTGGAGGATTTGCTTTAGCGCTCGATGCAGTACAATATCGGGTACTGCATTTGATTGATCATATTCCTATTATTTCCCGATTACCCTTTTGGTACAAGTCTTATCTAGACAAAGGATGTCGAGACATTTCTGAATTCGTCGAACAGACCATTAGCGATCGTCGACATGGCCGATCGATTAGTCAATCTTCAGGTGCTGATCTTCTTGATCTTCTTCTTTCGGCTATTGATGATGACGGAAAGCCGTTCGATAATCAAGAGATCACTGATCTAGCTAAATCTTTTTTATTTTCTGGACATGAGACAACTGGTAATCTGATGACATGGACCATGTATGTGCTAATGACTAACAAAGATGTATGGCGTGCTTGCCAAGACGAAGTCGATAGAGTACTTCCCGACGGTATCGAACCTACATACGAACACCTAAGTATGCTCGTTGTCTGCGAGGCCGTTTTGCAAGAAACACTTCGCCTTTATCCAACAGCTCCTTTCTTCACACGTCAATGCATTCATGAGCATATCGTTAGTAGTAATAGTCATGGTCAGTTACGTATTCCTGTGGGAACAACTATTATACTAAACGCTTATGCACTTCATCGTCGTGATGACTTTTGGCCTCGACCACTCGAATTTGACTATACTCGATGGATGCGTGATCCAGTCAGTGGCCTAAGGCCAAAACTAGCTCATCCATTCTGTTATTTACCATTTGGGGCTGGACCACGTAATTGCATTGCTCAGAATTTCGCTTTACTCGAAGCCAAAATTATATTAGCCATGTTTGTACAACGATGTGACTTTGAAATGGAACCTGGCCAGAAAATAACGCCCGACATTCGCCTCACTATGCGATCCAAGTACGGATTACGAGCTCGAGTAAACAGACGGCAGTGACACAATTATACTAAAAGAATTCAAACATTTTTATATCTTACATATTTATGAGATAGATACCTGTGTTTTTTCACTTTTTTATTCCATTCCAAACGTACTACCATTTTTAAAATAACAGCAATGTCATATATCCAGGATTTTGGAGATGCCACCACATCTCCCGCGGGAGATGCTGTATCTCTTGCCAGAGATGCGGGTGTGGGTGAGGCGTCTCCCGCTGGAGACGCGGCATCTTCTGCGGGAGATGCGGTGGCATCTCCAAAATCTTGGATATGTGACACCATACCAACCAGCACAACCACCCAACTTTGTAAAACCGCATATAAGTCATCTTAACAAACAGCCACATCTTGGAGAGTTATGCACACAAACACCGAAAATCACCCACTTTGTAGGACTTCTAGAAAAAATAAACCGTTAACGAAGACCAAATAAATGTGGAAATCTCGGATTTAAATCCGAGAGTTATGTGTACTTCAAAAAGTGAATGAGACGAATGAGTCATCCTAGAATGTCTGGACGTAAAAATTATTCTGGCAAATCTTTTCTATAAATACTTGATTTCTATTGGCTACTGCTCAACAACTAGGATTTGGAAATGAATACAGCTCAGATTTGAACTCTTCGCCTTGACTTACCCTAAGAAAGTCGTTTTTTCTATAACTTGATTTCTATTGGTTACTATTCAACCAATGGAATTTCGAGGCAAGTCGAGTACAGATTCGAGTTCTCCGCCCCAGAAAACATCGAACTATCATCTCTGTAATTGGAAGATAGAGCTCTAATTGTGGAGGATGGGTGTGGGTGTGGGTGTTAACGTTGCTTTAACTTATATCAACAACCGCACCCACACCCATAGTCGAATCTGAAGTCAGTTACTCTGTCTGAGCTTTCATTAGTCAGAAAATGGACCAATCAGAAACCAGCTTTTTTCCCTCGACTGAAGGAACAGTGATATGAAATAAATAAAGCTTGACAGACTCATCGCGAACGCCGACAATATTTAATTGGCTGAACTGCCTGCCTGAAGAAACTTCATATATATTTGATATTACGGAGATTATCGAACCTATAATCACGCAAACGCGTCTGAATGCGTTACTATCCCAATGACTGTGAGGTCACAAAATCATTTTATTTCATATGATCCTCCCTTCAGTGGAGGGAAAAAAGCTCGTTTCTGATTGCTCCATTTTCTGACTAATGAAAGCTTAGACAGAAAAAATGACTTTGGATTCGGATTCCTGGATATCGATAACCTATTGCAAAGTTTTATTAAAAAGTCGAAAAGCCTTAAAATAAAAATGCTCATTTCTGATTGGTCCGTTTTCTGACCAATGGACGCTCAGATCGAAAAACTAACTTCAGATTCGGATTCTTCGACCCCAATTTACTTTCGTCAACCTTTATAAACAATCGTTATTTTCTTAAAAAACTCTTTCCTTCGTGAAAACAGGGTTGGACTGACAACCGTACTTCCTGTTATCTTGGTTAGACCGGTAACCTTACCTACGGTTATCGTCACCGTTGCATCCCTAACCTTTAGCTCCTCAAACCCTATACTATAGAGTTACCCTCAGGTCTTCAGGGCCTTTACTATAACGATAGACTCAGATCCTTAAGTGCTATACTGTAAGGAAACTCTTAGGTCCTCAAGGCCTATACTATAGGTTACAGTAAATGTCTTGTGAACCTTAGGGTATCCATATAGTACAGCTGTTGACGACCTAAGGGTACCTTTATGATATAGCACTTGAGGGCATAAGGGTATCCCTGTAGTGTATCACGTGAGGACTAAGGATTCCCTTATAGTATAGATCTTGAGGACCTAAGGGTACCTTTATAGTATGGGCCTTGAGAAGCTAAGGGTTCCCTTACAGTATAGCATTTGAGCATCTATGTGTACCCTTATGGTATAGCACTTGAGAACCTAATGGTATTTCTATACTATAGGCTGTGAGAATCTAGGGGTATCCCTATAGTATAGCTTTTGAGGACCTATGGTGTAACAATTCTTGAGTTTATTATTCAAAAGAATGTCCCCTCTTCCACCTCGTCCACTCTTTATATAGCGAGCGGGAGAGAGAAAGAGAAAATATCCCATAATAAGAAAAGAAAGAGAACAATCATTGAGCATAAACAAAGGAGAGCAGAAGCATACAATAGACTCAGTGATGTAACCCTTATATAACATATAAGGTTACATTGAACACGATGAGTGATAGATATTCTTATATAACGTATGAGGTAACGACTGATGTTATAATAATGTTAGAACAGTCTATAGAAACAATCAACCCAAACAACAGTGACATTATGTAATGATAATACATAACAAGCTCAACCAGGACTGTCACAGTTGGCAAATATTGATGTGGTAGATGTGTATGTATCACGTTCTTGTTTTGATGTTAGTAAAGTTATCGGTCTGGAACACGTGTGTCATTCGTTGCACTGCACAGTCTGACCGGTGTTGTATAAGTGCCTCGATTATAGTGCACTGTGATTGGATGATGAGTCATTTCGTATTAAGTGATATGAAAAAAAAAATAAAAAATTAAATGTTCGAGTTTGACAGCCCCTCCTTGCCAGTGAGAAGGTGAAATTCTGTCTCCCCGGCATGGACTGCTGAATCAAACTGACTCATTTTCACTTAATCATAAATGATAATTTTTTACTTTACTAATTATACTATCTAATACACATCTTTCCCTTTTGGGATGTGTGTTATTGAATTAAATCCCATCGTTCCATCAATTGAACGATAACATCCATTGTCACTTGTGTTGTTAATATTAATTTTTTTAACATGTTGGACAGTGAATGTTTTGCTTCCTGATCGTTTAATGATTTTAAATAGACCTTCATATCTTATATCAAATGTGTTTCGAATGTTTCTTGTTTTCACCAACGTTAAAGAATTGACTTTTAATACTGGATTTTGTCTGTACAAGTCGTAGTGATCCTTATATTGTTGTTGATTTTTCGTGATATTGTTCCGAGCTTCATTTACCAAGTTTCCAAAATATGTTCTAATTGTTTTACTGTGCTCTGGATCTTGTGTGAGCGAAGTAATTTCATTTTGTCGATTAACCCTTTGAGGACCGAATTTTTTTTTAATCGAAAACAACATTTTTTAATCTTTTTATTTTATTTTAATTCAAAATAGCTACTTAAAAGTTTTGTGATAATCAAAAAAACAATTTTTTTCATCTTTTACACAAAATGACAATTTGCAAGTAAAGCACTCGATGTTGGATCGAAAATTTGTTTCCTTAGTGCTGCAATAAGCACATCTTCTTCTTCTTTGTCCTTTCACAGGCAAATGCATTTCATTGACAAAATTAAGGACAGTTTTTGATGATGTTAATTTCGACTTGTCTTCGGAAGGAGGTCTTCCACGGCTTACTCGTTCACCACCGGAGCAGAGAGACTTTGCCACTGACACAATGTAGTTCAAGTATGTTAATTTATCTTGAGCTAGTTGATTATAACAAATGAATGAATTGAAAATAGATGCATTTAGAAAATAAATAAACATTCGCAGCCAGTTCCTTTTAGACTTGCGATCGAGATTGTAACACGATATTCTTTGACTGAGTCGATCAACTCCATGTGAAAACTGATTGTAATCTTTTACTGCTTTCGGACAGTTAATTGTAATATGTTGGCCATTTTTCAAACGACGGGAAATCGGAACAACTTCGTTGTCTTTATGATAATTTGAAGCTAAAAAAACCTGTTTAGTGTCCATCCATATAAATACAATGCTGTTCGATGTAATCATTGATTTGCAATCTCCTCGTTCCATTTTATTTTTCTCGGCAAAATTCGATGGAATACCTGCTCGATCCGATCTGATAGTTCCACAGGCTTTTATGTTTTGTAGCTTCAGCTTTTCTAATAGTCTGAGAGAAGTGAAAAAGTTATCGAAATATAAATATTTCCCTTGGAAATTATGACCAGAGATAAGATCGAAAACAACGCGTTCGCCCAAAGGTGTTTCTTTTCCACTGATTTTCTCTTTTCCTAAATAGATTTGAAAGTTGAATAAATAGCCAGTGATTGGATCACATAAACACCAAACTTTATAACCTCTTTTTATGGGTTTTAGAGGCAAATATTGCTTAAGGCTTGATCTTCCTTTGAACTTTATCATACTCTCGTCTATTGTTCCATAGCGACCAAAGCTATAATTGTTTTGAAAATTTCTTCGTAATATTTCAGTAAAATCTTTAACTTTATAAATTTTGCTGTGCTCTTTAGATCCTCTTTTTGGTTCTAATGAGTTATCAGTCAAATGTAAATTATAAAAAATTTGAAGAAAACGATTTCTTGACATGATCGAAGAAATAAATGTATTATGGAATACCATATCTTTACTCCAATAAAGTTTCATATTTGGCAAGTTATTAATACCCATTAGAATAATCAACCCGAGAAACGATTCAATCTCTTTTCTGCTCACATCCTTCCAGCTACTCGTTTTCTTCTGCTTGTTATTTCGTTCCTTTCCTTTTCCATAAATGTTTGTTTGATCAGTGATCAAGTTTAAAATTTCTTCAGTAAAAAAAAGTCCTAAAGACTGCAACTGGAGTTCTCTCTATGAGAGAGATTGAAGTAAAGCCGCCATCCGTGATATAAAGTTCATTGATTGAATCCAACTCCTCTGCATATCCATCCACATCTTGATCAGAAAGTTCAAGTTCATCTATATTATCGACCAGTTCATCATCATCAAAATCGAAATCACTCTCGCTAGTATCATCACTAGCATATGAATCATAAGACTCGTCGTCGAGTTCATTATTTCCATAGAATTCCATTTGATTAGTTTTTGTTGTAAAAACGATATAAAGAAATAAAGACTACAAGTTGGAAAGAGAAATAATATCCTTTGCAAATTCAAGAACAACGTAAATTCGTTAATGAAAACGAAAGTATATATATACATATATATATGCTTAACAAAGAATGAGAACATTCTCGAAAAATAAAAGATTAGAGGAGAAGAGAGAAATTATAAGATCACTATATCTTAGCAGCAAGAACAAAGGATATTTGAAAGAATTTATATGAGAGAAGAAAAGAAAGAAAAGAAAAGTATGAGAAGACACATGCAGGTGTTTATGACCTTAATGACCTTACATATTTAATAGTTTAATGTGAACTAAACACTATTTTCTTTGCAGAAAAATAGGTGGTCCATTTTTGGACCACCGGTCCTCAAAGGGTTAAATGGAAGAGTAACTTGTCGTCCGTACATAATTTCAAATAGTGTTTGTCTTGTTGTTGAATGTACTGATGTACAGAATTAAATGTGACGAATTGGTTCTTCTTCGATGGAGTAATTAGAAGAAGACCGGTCACGGCACCAAAATGTTAGCTCGTACCTCGAGCTTACGTTTTATTTATTTCTTCCTCCAAACGTATATATTCTTCTTAACAACACGTACATATATATATAAACCAACCGAGAGAAACAACAAAGAGAAGAGAATAGAAAAGAGAGAGAAAAAAAAGAAAAGATACTAAAAGATATCGAGAGGTGGAACTAGGTGAATCACCGTTAACAGTCAGTTTCAATGCAGATTAGCAAATTTCCTCTAGTTTCCATTTTTTCTTGAAATCAAACCTAATCATTTCTATCGAAGAGGATGTGGATGTGAGTGAAAAGAGCATCATCATCTACACTCACACCCACACCCCAAAACGTTTATCATATGCACAGAAAAAGAACAAAAATTAAAAAAAAACTATTGATAAACATAAAACATATTCATTAAAGAGTAGAATACGAACTAGTTGATCAACAGAAAAACATTTTTGCAACAAGCGTTCATCTTTTCAGTTTCAGTCGGATTTCTTCAACAATGCGTTGTTTCCGACTAATTCCTGGATATGATGCTCTAGATTGCCATCGATCTGATTGAAACCGAGGTGAAGTGTGGTGAGTGTCTATAGAAATAATGAATAAATAGTTGAATGGGAAAATAGAGAATTGGATCGTGCTACTTTGTTTTGTTGTAGAGCATTAGCTAAATGTTGTGCCCCTTGATCATGAATTTGGTTCCACCAAAGGTTAAGTGTAGTGAGTGTCTGTAGAAAATAGTCAGTGAATGATTCAATAACAAAAAAGAGTGGTGCCGATCGTGCTACCTTGTTTATTTGTAAAGCATTGGCTAAATACTCTACTCCTTGATCACCGATTTCATTTTGCCAGAGGTTCAATGTTGTAAGTGTCTGTGGAAAATAGTGAGACATGGTTGATTAAGAAAAAGAATGGTTTGGATCGTGCTACTCTGTTTTGTTGTAGAGCTTTGCCTAAATGTTGTGCTCCTTGACTACCGATTTTATTCTCCGAGAGGGCCAGTACTATGAGTGTCTATGGAAAATGTGAGTGAATGGTTAACTAAGAAAAAAAAGTGGTGTCGACCGTGCTACTTTGTTTTGTTGTAAAGCATTGGCTAAACATTGTGCTCCTTGATCACCAATCTGATTCCCAGAGAAGTCAAATGTTGTAAGTGTCTGTAGTGAATAGTGAGTGAATGACTGATTAAGAGAAAGAGTAATGCGATCGTCCCACTTTGTTGTCTTGTAGTGCATTGGCCAAATGTTGTGCTCCTTCATCACTGATTTTATTGGACAAAAGGTTCAATGTTGTAAGTGTCTGTGGTGAATAGTGAATGAATGACTGATTGAGAAAAAGAGTGATGTCAACTGTCCTACTTTGTTGTCTTGTAGAACATTAGCTAATTGTTGCGCTCCTTGATCATTGATCTGATTCCATTCGAGATCAAGTATAGTAAGTGCCTGTAGAAAAAAGCCAGTGAGTTATTGACTAAGAAAAAGAGGGGTATCGGTCGTCGTACTCTGTTTTGTTGTAGAGCAATGGCTAAATATTGTATTCCTTGACCACTGATTTCATTGCACGACAGGTTCAATGTTGTGAGGGTCTATAGAGAATATTAAGTGAATGATTGTTTGAGAAAAGAGTAGTATCAATCGGATGCTACTTTGTTTTGTTGTAGAGCATTGGCTAAATGTTGTACTCCTTGATCACTGATCTTATTGTTCGACAGGTTCAATGTTGTAAGTGTCTATGGGTAATACTAACTGAATGATTGTCTGAGAAAAATAGTAGTGTCGAACGTGTGCTACTTTGTTTTGTTGTAAAGCATTGGCTAAATATTGTGCTCCTTGATCAGCAATCTGATTCTCAGAGACGTCAAATGTTGTAAGTGTCTGTGGTGAATAGTGAATGAATGGTTGATTAAGAAAAATAGAGATGTCGACTGTCCAACTTTGTTGTCTTGTAGTGCATTGGCTAAATGTTGTACTCCTTGGCCATTGATCCGATTCCATCCGAGATCAAGTGTAATGATTGCCTATGGACAAAAGCGAGTAAATGATTGACTAGAAAAAAGAGGAGTATCGGTCGTCGTACTCTGTTTTGTTGAAGAGCATTAGCTAAATGTTGTGCACCTTTATCATCAATTTCATTGCTCGACAGGTTCAATGTGGTGAGTGTCTGTGTGAAATGGCAAGTACATGGTGGAATAAGAAGAAGGCCGATGTGAATTATGTTACTTTATTTTGTTGTAGAGCAGTGGCTAAACCTTGTGCTCTTCCATCATCTATTTGATTGTATCTGAGATTCAATGTAGTGAGTGTCTATAAGAAAGGAGAATCTGTAAACGAATATTTGTAAAGAAAAACTGATTCAAAATACAAACCACATCGAAGGAGGAGGCAGCGTCGTGCCCGGTTATTGATGTTAGTATAGTTCGATTAGCTGGTGTGGATAATTCTTGAAGATGTTAGATAGAAATAGCAAGGAGTCGCATCGCTATTGACTTTCAAAATTCGAAAAAATAACAGAAATTCTTCAATATACACTGTCGTCATTACGGCAGGAGATTTCGAATAGATTGTGGAAGATTGTATATCTGGGAACGATTTCAGACGATAAGATATTCAGAAACTGTCTATATGCTTAGAAGAATTTTTTTTTTGAGGAAGCAATCTGTTCCAAAACTACTGGCAAAAGCAAATTTTCTTATGAATTAGGTGTGCTTATTGATAGACTTTAACGAGTTAGGTCATGTAGTTCGGAAGTTTCTCATATTTTTCTTTTAGGAGGACTTGTAGAGAATACATCCTATCACTCTCACTCTGACAGATGCCTCCTATCGGTATAGGGGCTTCACCCTCAAGATAGTTAGTGTGATTGTTATGCAGAGAAAAAGGCTATGTTATACGAAGATTATATCAGGGATGTAAAACAATCAATCAAAGTTTGTTTCATCTTCTTCGATAGCATCACATTTTTACACAATGACTAATGTTCAAGCAATCATTTTACATTTAAGATTTAACTCCGTTGGACTGCCTCTTCCAAGATTATTAGTTCGGTTTGACTTCATTTTTAAAAAGTGGTTCTGTTTTCATTAAACAAAGGCACTTTCAAGTTACTATTAATCATTTGATTCGTGATAGTTTTGCTTTTCCAATGTTAAAAAAAAAGTAATTCTAATACTTCAAAAAAATGTCTTCATTATTTTGTTTCCTAAGATATCATGAAACCTTCAGTGATGCTCATGATCATCCTTCTGTATTCTTTTCATTGATAGAAAACAATCAAGTATATAGTACTATTCTATGGAATTTATCTCTTGAAATCAGGATTGGAAAGTATGAAGGAAAATAACACATTTAGAAAAAAAAATAATGTGTTTTCAAAGATGATCAATATATGATTTTATGGTAGAACTATAGATTACCTGATATCGATGGTATATGTCTATTATGTCATTAAGTCTTGTACAGATATTACGGCATGATATGAGAATTGTTACTTCATTGAGATGATCAAGAATTCTATAAACCAGTTCGACAGGTAGCGTATGTAGTGATACAGGCATTTTGTTCGAAGTTAATTCTGCTTTTTTCGAAATGTATGTGTGTTGTGAAATATTCTATTACTTCTTAAGTGTTCGTTCGTTTGTGTACATCGAGTCAAAAGATTTGTGATGGTGTAATTTGTTCTCCTTATGTAGAAATGTAAAAATGTAATAAGAACGGTAAAATATGAAGGTTTTATAGAAGCAACTATACGTTGAGCTGTTTTTTTTATGTCGTGCAAAGCAATGAATTGCGCCTATGCTGATTTTTCATTTCTTCCCAATCAATGTTTAGGAGAGAAAAAGAAACCAACGATTTTAAAGACGATGAAAAACTAAGAAACAAATATCGTGAATAAAGACATCAGTAAAAAAAAGTAATATTGATATTTGAATTTAGTCCTTAAGTTTCTTGTCAGACAGACGCTTTCACTTTTGAGCAATACAAATATTCATAAAAAGATAAATATTTAAGAGAATAATGGTTAGATTATATAAATTGATAAAGATGTTATAGAAAACAAAATTATTGAACAAAGGGTCTGATAACTATTCTATACGTATAAATTGCCAGCTTCTTTATTAGTCTCATAAGTATGTTAAAATCACCTCCAAAATATGCCTAATTATTAATCTTCAGCGCTCTTTCATGTCACGAAGAACATCTCAATTTCATCATTCGACTAGAAAAATAATTCAGCTCTGTTCAATACGAGTATTTTGTAGAGTTTGAAAATCTGAATCGGTTGATACAAAAAGAATAGTTTTTGCAAGTCTATCTTTGAGAAAAATGACCAAAGAAAAGTATAATTCTGTTAGGCGAGGGCGTTCTCCTGATTATTTTTTGTATGTTTCGATGGAAAGACAAATTTATTTTTTCTTTTGAAGAATCATCGAACATGTATAGTGTGTATGTGATGCATTTTTTAATCTTTTTTCTAAACGAATTTTGGATTTGGTAGACAATAATTCGGAAGTAATTGACTTTTGTTAGTTTTTCGTACTATAACTAAATAATAAATTAATTGTGTCATCTTTCTCTATTATAGATTATCTCTAAAAATAAAGTATGAATCATTATTTAGAAACTGAGTAAAGCATTTTGTGTCAGGACGAGAACATAATGGTTGCTAGTTTGTCAAAAAATACTTCCTAATTAATTTCTTATTTTGAGAACAAAAATCCAATTGTTTAGTTTTCAATTTTGGATACTACGAGTTTTTGAACTTAAAATTATTGGAGTTCGAACTCGAATCCTTTAGTTTGGTAACTTCTAAGCCTTTCTAATAAAAAATTAATCGTTCAATGTCGAAAATTCACTGATTAAAAACAAATCGTCGAAAGTGCCGTTCTTCAAACACGATTATAATTAGTGGATTTACGACCTAATGCAGACTTTCGACGATTGTGAAAAGTTATGTTTTTATTAGACTGTTGCCCATAGCAAAACTAAGCTTTCGGCAATTTCAGAAAGTCAACTGCAAAGGTCGGCACTGCGATATTTGCGTCTTTCTCAGGATGATAGAAAATTACATAGTGAATCAACGTAGACTAAGAGAATTTTTCAAAGCTCTTTAACAGATTTGTTTCGAGTCGAAGAAAGTTTTAAACCGGAACAAACAAAGATTTGCTTTGTCTCCTAAGGGTGGGTGTGGGTGTGGGT
>CAJNOP010000845.1:22471-50667 GCA_905250075.1 Rotaria sp. Silwood1 | reverse complement strand
GAAAAAAGATCAAATATATCTTACGCGAAAACTTTGAAAGCAAACAAAGCAATACGGTGGTTTAATAATTTTGGCCAGCACTGTATATAGAAATGTTTTATTTAAGTTACATTCACGTTAAAAATTTATGAATAAAACGAAATAAAACACAATAAAATAGAAGAAAATAAATTGGTGTTAGGAAGTTTAACACTTTATTCAAATTGAACTTGCTTATCTTTTAAATCTAATATGGCATCTCTTAGCGCAATATAATCGTCAAGATCATTATAAACAAAGCATGAAATTCTAACAAAATAGTCCTCGCCAATTTTTACAATATGCGCCACGATGTTATATTCAACTATAATATAATTGCTTAATTTATAGCAATCGTCTATTGTAACGAATTTCATTTTAGGCAATTTGATAACCTTCATAAAAGGAGCCTCCATTTCTTTTGGTATAGCAAGAGCAGATGTTTGCCATCCATCGATTAACAATGCTACAGCGCGTTCTAACGTCTCTGAACAATATTTATTGATTGTCACCAAGCCGCCTAATTTTTTTTCATAGAACTCGATACACTCTGCAACCAGAAAACGAGATGTCATGTCTTCGCTTGCACGCTGCTTAAAATTTAAAAATATTGACTTCTTATATCCATATGATATGTAGTTCGGCTGAAGGGGTTCCACCAACTTCATATCTTTGAAATAGAGAAATGCGCATCCACGAGGTGATAAAAACCACTTGTGAAGGCTCGATATATAGAAATCACAATCTAGTTCATTTAGTTTAATATCAATTTGACCGATCGCATGCGCACCATCAATAAGTATGATTGTTTTGTTGTTCCATCTTCTTACAATTTGAATTATTTCTTTGACTGGAAACAGTGTGGCAATGGATGAAGATATATGATCAATAACGGCTAATCGAAGGTTTAACTTTTTTTCGTTTATAATTGTTTCACAGATTTTGTCAAATTTGTTGAGAATTGTTTGTACACTATCGATAGGAAAACTTATGGCCAATTTCAATACTTGAATATGCTTATTTTCCTCAAGTCTATACTTTGATGTATAATCTATTGCGTTTAAGATTGGGTCATAGGTAAATTCGGTTGCCAAAATGACGTCATTAGTAACTTCAAAACTAATGGATTTAAGAATAGAGTTTATGCCATCGGTTGTATTTTGACATAATAGAAGATTATTTACGTTTATATTTAGATAATTTGCCATAGCGAGTCTATTATCATACCATAATTTATAGCTTGTGATGCGAAACCAAATATCAGGCGACGATTCCATCATCAATTGTAATTCTTGTCTTTTTTTAATAATTGATTTGGGAACTCTTCCGAGACCTCCATGATTAATAAAAATAATAGACGGGTCAAAGTAAAACCAATCCTCGCTGTTCTTCATTTGTTTTCCAAAGTTTAAGATTATATCATTGGCACCATCATTACTGGCTTCAATATTCATATTCTTGATTTTATATTTTAAAATTTACACTAAATTCATTAAATAAAATCTCTTCATGATGATAATATTTATTATTAAAATAAAATCCAATAATATCTTTGAAAATAAAATAGGAATATAATCACTTTATCTTAAGTTACTTGTGGCATACTAAAAAATAGTGGCAGTGATACTTTGGTTTCTTATAAAAAAAAACTAAAGAAAATATTTTGTCTACAAGGTTTAATAGTAAAAACAATGCTCTACAATTTTCACATATTTGACCATTCTTCAACTAAAATCATAAAAATAAAATTTTGATAAGAGCCGTTCGTGATGATATGTTTCTCGTTACAGTACTGATACAATCGAAGCTTTTTTATCGATATGTAAGAAGATTAACTGAATTTGAACCTAATAAAATTTCTTATTGTCAAACTATCATATGCAAAATGTGAGATATCCATGGCGTGAGTAGAACGAATTGTTTGAATTTCAAGGTACCTAGAGTGGATCGAATGTATCAACAATTCAATATTTCAAAATCGTTTATGGTTCTGCCATAGGCATCTCATATTTTACATATAGTAGTTTGACAATAAGAATTTTAATTTGAACCAAATATAGTCAATCTTCTTATGTACCAACACAAAAGATTTCATTTTATCAGTACTGCAACCAGAAACATATCATCACGAACTGTTCTTATCAAAATTTTATTTTTATGATTTTAGTTGGAGAATAATCAAATATCCGAAAAAGGTATAGAGCATTGCTTTTACTATCAAATTGTGGAGACGAAATATTTTCTTTAGTTTTTTTAATGAGAAATCAAAATGCTACTGACACTATTTTTGATATACCCCAAGTATTCCCATTTTCACTTACTCAACATGAAAAACAATGAATAAGAGAGTTCACAAAATTCATTTGATTTTTATCCGATGATAGACGAAAAAAAGCCCTTAATTTTTACAGCATTAAAAGATACTCGTAGCACTCACTATACCTACCTACATCAACTTTATAGGCCTCTGAACGTAGCTATTTAAAATGTAAAAATATTAGAGAGAGTTAGCAGTCATCGCAGCTAGTGCTACCCATTAAATATTACTCATTTAGCTAGTCATAATCAATGAACTAGTGAATCCTTGGACAATAAATGCAGTTAGCTTATTTCTCATAACATTTCATGCTTGACTTTTATGAAGTGATTGCTCAATACTCACGTGTAATTGCGAGTGAAAATGAATGCTTTACTCTACGGAACTAGCTGCTTTTATCAATCAAAGACGAGGGCATTATTTACAAAATAAAGGAAGTGAAAAAAACAGATATGTGCCATGATTCTTTTTTCTGTATGATGAGAAAAAAGGCACACATAAGAAATGACGTCAGTATACAAAATTGAAAATAATATTTTTCGAAGGGAGGGGGGTTGTCGTTCCAATTTCAAAAAGAATAAGTAATAAAGGACAGATGTGCATCTAATATGGGTCTGAGTGAAGATCACAGATGAATCAAATACACACATCCAGATCTGTCCTTTATTATTTATTCTTTTTGAAATCATAGTGATACCTGTAAGCATCATATATGAATCATAAGGATCATGCAGCGTAAAAGACTAGAAACGACAAAAGATCCCCTTCGTAGGACTTGAACAACATATCTTCTGCTATCCTAGCGGATGTCCTATGCCAATTAAACTAGAAAGGATATCTTAATCTCGGTTTAGCGTTGGAATGAACTATTACCGATGATAACAATATTCTTTTTTGAAAAAATATTCTTTCCAAGTTGGCATATTGACGTCACTTCCTATACTCATGCTTGTTTTATCATACAGAAAAAAGAATCATGACACATATTTGCTCTTTTCTACTTCCTCTATTTTGTAAATAGTATCCTCATTTTTCGATCGATAAAAGCGGCTTGTTCCGTAGAGTAAAGCATTCATTTTCACTCGCTTTCAATCACATGTGAGTATTCATTTCATAGAAGCCAAGCATAAAATGTCATAAAAACAAGCTCGCTGCTCTTGCTTAGGAAGCACTCACTATTTCATTGACTGTAACTATGTAGTTAAAAGAGAAACATTTGATGGGTGCAAGAAGCCCCAATGTCTACCAAAGAATGTTCCAAAATATATTCTGATCACTATTTCTCTATTCCACAGAATATTTCATTTTCTACTAGGTTTGCTACACACAACTGATATATATATATAAAGCTACATTTCATTTCTAATTATTTGCACTTTTTCAAAGATAATCGACCATCTTATTTCAAAAGATTATTCGTTACCAAGCTCTCACATTATAAGCAAAAAGTGAACATTTCTTTTATAGCTCATTTTACTTTTATACGGAACATGAAGGATAGCAAAAACAACGTCCCGCAAAGTAAGGTGGAGAACATCTGAAACTAATTGGATGATATTTATCGTTTCCAGGCCACAAGAGCGTGGTACAACAGTTATTCGAATGTGCCTCGGACCAATGGCTGAAGGTGGGTCTCATGTTAGACGAACAGTGTTTGTCATTCGCTGAAATCATCGACAGTGTTCAACGAATCGCTACCACTCTTCGAAAAGAGGTAGGTAACCAGACTCACGAAGACTCCATAGTATCTCAATCACTATATACAAACAATACCAAAATGAGCTGAAATTTTTAGTGTGAATAGATCGTAGCTAGGTGTCTAGATTTGGTAAAATAAAACGATTTAGAAATGGTCCAAAGAAGTTGTCGTGCCTCAGGGATGATTGAACTCATCACTGAGTGCTTAATCGAATTATTCAATTTTATTCTTTTTAATGTACGTGATAGAGACAAGTGTTTGCAACTTTCTGCCGCAAGCCGATAAAAAGATTGAACCACTATTTTCGATTGAGTTTTGACGAAAATCTCTCAATAACATAACCATTATTAAAAAATGCTGTTGAAAGTATTATGTATCGAAAACCTTCGATCTTTTGGGTCGATAGTTTATGTGTATTTCAATATTTGATGGTTCTACTACCAAAAACGTTTCAGGTCACATGGTTGATTCTTTGATTTTTTTTGTAGAAGCTGCTTAATGGGAATAAAATTTCATTTTAATCACTCTTGTTTGTCGAACAATACAAGATGGAACTTTGAAATTTTTTACAAATAGATCTTTATAATGTCTCTTTCAGTAAAATCTTCCGTTTCTTCAAGAGAAGCGTTTGTACAGAAAAACTTCATCAAGATCTTTTTTTGCGAAATTGCAGATTTTGGCTGTTGGCAGTCTGAAAAAATATGTAATAGCACCGCTCAAGCACTTGGTTGGCAAACACATATTTTTTATTTACAACTCGACATAAAAATTAGTTTTAGATATTTATAGTTATCGTAGCCACTAAAGTCACATCAAGAATTATAAACCGATGAGGATGATTGTGAGCATTAGCGTAGGGCAGGTGATATGTTCATCTCATGCTCACAGTCATATTCATCAGAGTTGTCATCAGTATCATCAGTAGGGATTTTTATTCTCAGTACTAGTATAATTGATCAGACCAAACCGAAGTGGTCAATATACCAGCATGAGTCATTCTCCGTTTTTTTGACTCTACGAAAGTCAAATCAACTTCTAGATTAGTCATACCTTCTTTCTGAAAACTAGTTTCGAAGAATCAAGGGTGATGTGGGTGCCTTCTTCGCCCCTGCCCCGGTACCCTGCTATGTCTGTCATGGTCCATAATGACCCATTAGTGATCTCTGTCATGTTGTCTGTGACCGAACGACGTTGCTAAGGTGCTTGTTACGTGTGTGATAACATATCTCTACTCATGTCTGTCACATATATGGAGGAAGGGATGCAAATTTTTACCCCTATATACTTCAACGCTAGCTTTAGATTATATTCCACACAATAGTATGAAATACATATAAATCTGTAATAAACTATATGTATAATTCTAAACAATATTCAATTTCCTTTTCAACCCTAATACTACCAGCCTGGATAATTTTATCTTGTTCTGTTGAATAGGCATACAATGATAAAAAAAGACTTAGTAGCACAAGGGTTAATGACGTAATAGCAGACCAAAGTGAGTTGAAAAATATAATAAGAATACCATAGCGAATTTTGACTTTATAGATTAGTCTGACGTTTCTCACCAGCATAGTCCACCACAATAGTAAAAGTTTTATTTGTTAAAACATCTATTTTTATAATAATTCTTTTCGAAAAAAATGCAAAACTTCAAAAAAATCTATACCATCTCCTAAAAACCCTTTGCCAAAACGAACTGGTCGTTTACCATTATCGATTGCAACTTCGACAACCACAAACACTAACATTTACCGTACATCCCCTCCCCCAAAAATAGAAGGCCGTCCTGAATAGAAGGTGGAGGAAAATGTGTAGTGTCACGACTAGACATCTGCGGGACCAAGGTTTTTTAGTACCGGTCTCGGTAAAATTTCGTTTAGTCCAAGTCCGGTCCCAGCCTCAGTAAAGTTTTGCTTTTTGATTCCAGTCCCAGTGTAGAAAGAGCTATTTCAAAATTTTTTCGCATTAAGTATAAAAAACCTAGAATAGTCGTATTTTCATTACTTCAGTCAACAATGGTCAGTTTTTTGGTCATCTCTATTTAAAATTTGCCTTAGTTCGTATAACTTATAACATATTTCGTTAAATAATCATTCAATAAAATTTACCATTTGGTCCTGACCCGGTCCAGTCCAGCTCCTGTGAAGTTTTACCGTCTAGTTCCGGTTTCGATCATCGGACCGGAACCGGGACTGGTCCCGCACATGTCTAGTCACGACTTTTCATAATAGAAGGCTATGGTCTTCTTTTCTAGGAGGAGGTTCATGCATTATTAACTCAATCGAATGAGATATGGTAGCACTCGAATGACCAGACCATCTCAATCTTCCAGCCAATCAAAACCTGGATGAAGTTATCAAAGGCACCCACAGGGAGCACGTTGAGCATCGCACCATTGTGATTTCGTAATTCCCACATGTTGCATCTTCTGCTTCTGAAATTCGTTCACGTGTTTACCTGTTTCTGTAATTTTTTCATGTGCACCCACTGCTCCGAGTACTGAGTTACGCCAGTGAAAGCTATGATTGATTAGAAAACAGCCATATGACACGTTGTATTGTTTGAATTACTGTGTCAATGATACTACACTATCATTCTTCGAAATTTTGATTATCGAAATTGAGTCGAAGACTGTGGTGATAGTGTCTAGGTGGTCAAACATGACTACGTTATAGATAAAAGAAATGTTTTGAAATCATAGTGTTTCGAGTGCTTTTCGTCATAAAAAATTCGTATCTGGTATCAGATTCGCATTGAAATATCGTTTGACAAGTATAATAGGCAAGCGAAAGATGGGGCTACTTGCTTTTTACTTCGGTCTGAGCAACTTGTGAAATCCATGACTTTTTTTTATTCGTAATCTGTTTCCAGATTTTGATTTTACTAAATTAAGACATTCAATGTTCTCCACTGACATAAGAAGTTTCAGCTCGTTTTAGGATACATTTGCATAAAGTGGTATGCCTTGTATCAAAAGAAAAGGAAAGTCAAAATGAGAACAAGCGATGTCCACCGGATATTGATTCCATTTCAGAGAATACTACGTGATCCAGTTTGTTGAACGTGTCTTAGGAAAGCCTAATGCGCACACTTTCGGCAACATATCACGCGCGTTGTTTTACAAAAACACAATATCTCATCTTTTCTGCTCACATGTCTCAGAAAGAAAACATCATAGGATAAAACAGTTCGTTTGCAACCATGAACACCTCTTTGAATAAGGAGACGACGAGCTAAAACTAATCAATTGTTCATCTTTGTCGATTAGGTACCCAGAACACATTCAAAATTTGATGTAAATCAGAAGATTCGATCCAATTTGAGATTTATCATAATAGTTTAGAAAGAAAAGTGTTTGAATGATCATAATTATCTTTCATTTACAAAAACCATGACAATTCTACATTCTCAGGTACACTTACAAACAGACGATATTGTCTTTCAACTTGTCGAACGATCTCTTGAGCTTCCCATTGGACTCTTAGGCATTTTGACCGCTGGCGGTGTTTACTGTGCACTGAATCCAGACTCATCTGCATTGCAACTCAACCAACTCGCTGAACAAATACCAGCCAAGTGTGTACTTCTGCATGCAGCGACCGATCACTCTGCGACTAGGTATGAACATGAAGACATGTTACATTCGTACCTAGTAGATACACCATATACTTTGTTAAGTAAAAATAATGAAGGAGGTATATTTTACCAAAGTACGAAAGTCTTTACGAAACATATGTCAGTATGACACATCTACACCGTAAACTTTCTCCAATGCATGTGTCGGAGCACAGTTTGTCGAATTTCGGCGATCTACATTTCGCCTATGTTACTTTCAGTGATGGGAATAGGAACTTCTGGTCATGATTGTAAGACAGCTAAATGAAACATCGTAGGTAAATTACTTCAAGAGTTTGTCTTTATAGTCAAACAGGTATCATACTAACGAAAATAAGTGTGCTTCTCGGAAAAAAACAAAGAAATTATCGAAACGAGAAAATCAAGAAAATTGAGAGCATATTTGGTAATTTCCTTTATCTCATCGGTTCATTTGTTAGAAATTCAAATGCAAAAAGTACTAAAACTGCTCCTTATTCGATGGTGAGTACTTTCAAATAATTTATCAAAGTTCATCCATTAAATGAAACGAAACTACGTACTCCTGGTTTGCCTCTAGCATCTGCAGTTAGGAAGAGAAGATTTTTATTTATTGAAGTCAGAAGTAACCCTAGAGTTTATGAACTAGGCAGTGAGAAACTATTTCATTGAACATCCAATAAAAAGCAAACTTCTGGACACTGATTGAAGCATTTTATTCACCTGAAACTTTCAAGTTCGGGAAATGTCTAATGACCCTTTCTTTTGTATTATTCTACAGAGCACATAGCAAGACAGTTTCAAGCTTTGAAGCATTGCCCCACGTTCGAATCGATGAAATTCTACGGAGTTCAGACAATACTTCGGTGTCACTGCACGAACTCAATCTCGACACTCGACGTGCCTTCTTGTGCACAACTTCGGGAACCACTGGCAAGGCCAAGGTAATTGTGCACACGCACACGAGCTTTGCTGCCCAAGCACGAGCCCGTCATCTAGTGGACATGGTTCGGCGAGATGATACGCTCCTCCAAGTAGCCTCAACCTCGTTTCTTCTCCATCTTGCAGACATTGCCTCGGCATGGACGAACGGCGCCACGCTGGCCATGCTCAAGCCGAGTGGAAATCTCGACATGGACTATTTTACCCGATCCATCGAGAGACACAACGTTACAGTGCTTGTTACTAGTCCCGTGCTTGTACGTACGCTTGCCGAATTTATCATGACTCACCAGTACAAGGAACAAGTGACTAAAAGACTCATCTGTCTTCGTTCTGTCGCCACCATAGGTGAGTTCTTTCTTCAGATACTTCTTTAAGACAAACTGCAATCCTATTTACTGCCATTTAATAACACCATTACGCATATAGTGTTGTTTTTGGCTCAGGATTCCTGTGAACACTCTAATATACTAATTCTGAATTTTGAGATCAAAAGGCTTTTATCAGGCAATTTTTCAACAGTCTGACACTTGAGTATGACAGGATTGGAAGTGATTATACTCATATCGTTCAAATTCATGAAAGAACTCAATTTGTGACTTACTTTAGAATACCAGTTGGATTTAATAGACTTCCATCATGACTAAGAACGGATCTCTATAAAAGTTAGACAAGCTAGTGAGACTTTTAAGAAGGATTGGATTGTTTCAGTTTTGAAGAAACCAAAGCTCAAAACAAATATTGTATCTCGTTATTTTGTGCATGATAACAAATGAAAATTATGTTATCTGATTTTAAGTAACAAAGTTAGTATATGTTTTCCGATTTCTTACAAGAGAAAATTTGAAACATTCGAGTGAAAAATTGTAGCGATTAACGTTGAATAAAATTCCAAAATCTTATGGATATAATCAAAATTATCAATTCGATTATTCTGTAACAAAGTGAAAATTGGTACCGATTGGAATCAGAAATTTTCAATCGATTATAGTCTGAAAACTATAATCACAATTATAATCTATGGTTATCAGATGATACTCAATTGAAAATTTTTGATCCAATCGATTGTAATTTTGATTTTATTGCCTAATAATCGGGCTGGTAACTTTGATTAAAGCTACTTAAGTAATTAAAAAATAATTGTAATCGATTTTAATCGTAATTTAATTGTGCTTGATTGAGACCATACGTTTGATAAGAATCAATAACAACGATGTACACATTGATTGTAATTAATAAACATGCTTGATTTTTACCAGATATAATTTCGATTTTGTGGCATGACACACTGATTGTCAACATCAAGAAAGAAAATTATTTCAAGTGATAAAAAGCTTTTAGTGTGAGACTATTGCTATTAGATAGAATTCTATCCGTACTCAGCAAAACCACTTATCAATCATCG
The DNA here is from genome assembly GCA_905250075.1 of Rotaria sp. Silwood1. Classification (NCBI taxonomy): domain Eukaryota; kingdom Metazoa; phylum Rotifera; class Eurotatoria; order Philodinida; family Philodinidae; genus Rotaria; species Rotaria sp. Silwood1. The sequence goes on along the minus strand of CAJNOP010000845.1, from coordinate 40,689 downwards.
CGTTGAAACTTTCCTCTTGTGGTACTTCTCATTCCGTTAGACTTTCATCGATATTAAGATGCATTATTAAACATCGAATTTCGATCTGAAACGTTGGCGAAAAAGCATGGATAATGCTACGATTCGTGAAGAATCTCAGATAGGATACATGCTTAAATCTCGATATATACAATCCCGTAACTTAGTACTTTCAGGCTCTTAATGAAACAAATATGAGTTGGAAAGAAGCTTAGATATCGAAGCTAAAACATGCATTCAAACTGAGCTCTTTGGAAGACTGCAACATCATCGTAACTTTTGCTTGAGAACTTCGTGTAAGTTTGAGCACAATACGAAAAGGTTAGTTTGTCTATTCAACTCTAAGTCATAGTATAGATTCTAAGTGATATTGAGCTAAAGATAAAAATATAGTCGTAGGTTTTGTTAAGCCATACACGACATAACAATGAAGCTGTATCATTTTATAACACTGCAAGACGACGATCCATGATAATTCGAGTTTCAAAGATGGAATCGAAAACTTTTTATTTGTTTTTTTTTTGAGAATACTCGAGATAAGGCAGAGAGTTTTAAAAAGCTATTTGCGAAGGCGTCGAGAATCTGTGAGATATATCAGTATTTAAATTTCGTTGAATCTAGTCTTAAAAGCTTCTCGAAACTTCGAAATCTCTAAGTCTAAATTTTTGGGTGATAAGATTTATTTCTTGTCAAGTTATACCCATATTATTCTGCATGAGTCTCAGGAACTGGATAAAATGGTAAACTTTCGTATTTGATTCACTTCTCTATAAAAAAAATTTAGTACATGCATGAACTTTTATTGCACCACAGGGATCAGCGACAATGGTTCTAAACATGTTCACAGTTTCATTGACTTGACCTAACTGTGAATGGTGAAAGATACCTCATCAAACACCCTCGAGTTCTACAGACTCCTTGTTTTTTTTTCAACTGTTTCAATGTGACAATTTGAAAAATGTTAATTTTTCGTAAAGTTTTCAAGGGACTAATTATACATAAGTTTATCTTACTTCATTGGTCTCGTGTTTTACCCTGTTGTCAGATAATGACTTATGCTGCCTGTTCTATTCTTAGGTGAAATGCTCCGAATGTCAGTGCCCAAGACTTTTGCCGAATATTGCCCTCCTCAAACAAAACTGATCAATCTGTACGGGCAAAGTGAGTGTCCAGGTGCTCTGCTGTATGAAATCGAGAAAATGAGTTCTCTTTGGCACATTGCTCATCCTATGGACGTTGTGCCGAGCGGCCGACCTCTGCCCGGCTACACTTGTCTGCTGTTGGACGAGAATCAGCGACAAATAAACACTTCCGATCAAATCGGCGAGCTTCTTCTGTCTGGTATGTATTATCTTACACTTTCGAGAAGATTCACGCACTAATTGACGAATGGTCAGTAATTTGACAACTTGATAACTATACTCAATTGATAGGGTACTTAGAGAAGCCTCTATATCAAGATCTTAGCATTTTTTAGTCGTTCTCGATTGGCAGTAGCTGAAGCTTTCACTAAGTATAGTGTATTTGAGCTATTACATATTTGATTTCTCTGAGCAACGCACTACTTGATCGAGCATTCAAAACTACGCTATGTCTCACCGTCAAACTATCAAAATAATCGTGTCCGACCAAAAATTCGTTCAAAATTCTACTCAAAAAAACACTTTTTCTTAGTTTTTGACGTTTTACTTCTTCAAATGGATAAAACTATCTGAGCAGATATTGTACACAAACACCTGCAAAGGTCACTAATACCTGCCTACTGTAGTAGCGTAGCCATGGATTTTCTAAAAAGCGTCCACCAGTGGAAAAGATCTTTGACTTTAACAGTAGTTCATAGCCTTTCTCTGACTATCCGATGGTGACAGAATCAGATGTGCATACATGTTCAACCCTTATGAGATCAGCAATAATTAGATCAACCATGGTCATCCGCAGTATACACAAAATTGGTCTTGCACACCTCCAAAAGAAAGTCGTGAACCAATGAGACATTGTAACAACAGTTGCTACTTAACTTACTATTTTCAATACACTCGATTTCATCTTGATCAACAATATTTTCCATACATCTATAAATAATTCTATACTAGTAATCAGACGATATTGTTCGATATGATGGACTGTCTGTAGTAAACCATATATGAAATCAGTAGGGTTAAGATTCAACTAATTTAGGCATATATAGAATTTACGCTCTATCCAATTGAGATGGAATTAGGATTGTACACATCTTTTATCTTCATGCAATTAGCTGATAGAAATTTCATGGCATCAATCCAGAGTACAATCAAAAGATGATCTTGCATATTTATTAGAGGAGCCATAAGTGACTCAGATATTTTCATTACAGATACATTACATTTTTCATTCTCTAATTTACTCAATTATTTTTTAATACATACAGTTAGCGATGAATCTCTTGTCAATACAAATGCAGTATGTATTATACGAAAAGGGCAGGTGTTGTGTTTAAGTTGAATTAGACTGAGAACAAACTTCAGCATAGCCTGTTTCAAAAAATAATGACCGTCGCCATTTTAAAAATAACTAAAGAACAGAAATAGTTATAGAGCTATAGTTGTCACCATTGCGTAGGTAATTAGTCAAGGGAAACGGAAAATGTCAGTGTTACTGAACAATGTCTATCGAATTACAGGTGCCGCTACATTTGAAGAGTACTTGGGAAATCCAGAGTTGAGCAGTCGCTGCATGGTGATGATCGACGGCCAACGGTTTGTTAGAACGGGTGACCTATACAAACGCAATGGGAATGATGATCTGGTCTTCGTGAGTCGCGTCGACTACCAGATAAAGATACGTGGACAGCGACTGGAGCCAGCGGAGATCGAAAACATCCTTCTCGGAGCTTCGAAAGACGTTTCTGAGTGTCTTGTCATCAAGTGCGAAGAGCCTGGCGGGCATGAGTGGCTCACCGCTTACGTAGCAAGTGCAATGTCCTTGGACATGGCGCTACTCGAGCGTGCATGCTTTGAGCAACTACCACCTATCAAGCGGCCTACACTCTTCGTGCACTGGTCCGAGAGCAAGTTCCCGCGCAACACAAACGGTAAGGTCCTTCGAGCCTCTCTACCCGCGCCTGACTTTAGTGAGCTCACAGCGATGGGTCGCGCCGCGCACAATGAGGCGACGACACTGCTTGAGCTTACTGTCCATCAAATGTGGCTTGAGGCGCTCCGTGGACCACCCTCGACCTATCTAGCTTTGGAGGCGAATTGGTTCAGACTAGGTGGCGACTCGTTGCGCCTTGCCCAACTTGTCGCTCGTTACGCACGTGATGTGACACCTAAGCACTGTTTGTCCATGGCAGCCTTCGTCACTGTGCCCACCATACAAGCTCACGTCCGTCTCCTCACAGAGGTTCTAGAGCACAATAACGATCAACGGCCCAGGCTAACAGTTACACATGCAACTGAAGGTAAGACATTCACCTTAGTTACTCTTGAAGCACAAGTCTTTTTTTGACGAAAACTTCATATATGATAGTTGAACAATGAACAGTTTTCATATACTCAGGATTGATTAAAAATAATATATTATGTGACATTTTTCGGCTCATGCCGATCACTGTTACGTGAAAGAGATATTGCATTTTCGAGATTGAGGGCAACGATGTGACTATCAGTATAGCTCTGAGATGCCTGAAATACGCACATTGGCATCTACACACACCTACTCACACCTTCGCCTGTACATGCAAAACGTAAAAGTTTAACTTCTTGAGTACAGGATTATTGTTAAAAAATAAAAACTTTTATAGTTTCAAATCAACGTTGATTTTTTCAAAATGTGACAAAAGACACAATTTCAAATGGTTTTAGAGTATGACAGTCTTTAAAAGAATCTGTTACACGCAACACTACGTGACATTCAATACATTTATACAATGTATCGTTTTGTGAAACACGACCCTAGTCAAACTTCTTGTGGTATGCGCATGAAAAACATGAGCTTCTGAAGTAAGAATGTCATGCGATATGGACACATCTTGAAACAAGTCTTTGCGACACGTGATACACTCAAGTACTTGACTTTCTTGTTCTTTCACTTACAATTCTTGATTTATGCGCTTGGCTCATCTTCAAGCGCATATTATGCACTTGAATGTTATTAGATAATGTCTCTTTTCTCGATATTTTTCATTTTCTTGGTATAGACCTTAGTAGATAACAGTGCTTGCATAAAGATTATACATAGAAAATTTGAACGAAAAATTAGAACATATGTCTGGATCGTATGACGACAGATACACCCCTGGGCAAAAGTCTTTCCCCCCACCTCTTTTTTCGGCAAGGTTTTCTCTGCTATTATAAGGACAAAACATGGTGTTGTTCGGGCTATATAAAAGAGGACCCTAATAACCCCTAATCGGCCCGAACAACACCATGTTTTGTCCTTATAATAGTAGAAAAAGCCTTGCTGAAAAAAGAGGTGGGGGGAAAGACTTTTGCCCAGGGGTGTATTAGATCGAATTATTGTAGTTATCATAACAAGAAATAAAGAAATACGGCGTCAAAAAGCAGTGATATTGGTGAGATTCAGCAGTGAAAAATTTTTATTTGTTCGAAATACACGAAGACGAAAAATATTAAATACAATAATAAACGACATCTCGATTTGTCACTTGAATTTGCTATGAATATGTAGAACGTTTCGCTTTTTTCTCTTCTAGATGGTAAAGATTTACTACCAACACTCATCCTAAATAGCATACAACATACTGTTGCTTAGACCTGGTTTATCTGTTCTCAGATGTCTAGCACACATGATCCTCATGTATGCAGCGTATAAAATGCATTTTATCTTTACATAACTCATGCAAGCGTTCAAGCTATTCTCAATGGAAAGAAACTCATGCGCTATAGATACATCTTGAGTACTGTCTGGGTCCAGAATGGAAGAAAAAAAGTTCGTCTAGGGGATCAAAAAGGAGTGTTGAAGTTTATACGTGCAGAAATTTGGACCAGAGAGCGAAATCGAGTCAAATAGACGAATAATTCGATTTGATCCGATTCGGCTGGGGCAAATCGAATCGATTTCGAATTAAATTTTCCGTTTTCGAATCAAGTCGATTACGAATAGAAATTTTCACGATCGAATCGAGTAGAATCGAATAGTGATTTCTAATAAGTGAGACGAATCGAATCGAATCGAATTAAATATATATCCGAATATTCGTTTATTTTTTTAATTATTAATCAATGAGAAGAAAACAAACTAATTATGTTAACATACGAATGTTAAATGGAAATGAGAATTGAACACGTATGTTATACATACATGAGAAAAAAGAATATTTTTCAAACAAGACGAGTACGGCCTCAATCAGACTAAAAAGTGAATAAAAATTAAAGAAGAATTCGCAATATGATAGGCTCATCATGATTTAAATCGTCTAAAAAAGATGACTTGAATGACAATACGCGAATCGCATTGTTTAATTCAACTTGAACTTAATTCACTTTTTCAGTCTGATTAATTCAATTCACATAATGATAAAATTACAAACCATACGGAGTTTTATCGTTTCACTCGTGATAACCTATTATGACTATATGATTGATCGATAAATTTTCCCTTGTGCAAAAGTACTTGCGTCAGATGAAAAACTGGTCTCTGAATATGAAGTCATACATTGGATATAAAACGTGGATTTATAATCTGACAATAGATAGACATGTTTTTATGGTGAAAGAGAGTTAATACATAAACGATAATGCCTGGAAACAAAATTAGTTTTTTTACTACATTCATAAAAGAGACGATTCGAATCGAATCGAAGCCGGATCTGAAATTTTAGAAGGACGCTGAATCGAATCGAACCGAATATAGGCTTGTTCCAACCGAATCGAGTCGATTTGAAATTATTAAAACCTGGGTCGAATCGAATCGAACCGAATCCGAATCAAGATTTTTTTATTATTTTCGGTCTCTGCTTTGAACCGACTACTCCTCCAAACATGACAGATGTGACAGACATCCTTAGCAATCATCCATCAAAGACCATGAAAGACATTCTTAGCAACGCCTTTTCTCATCACAGACGTGACAGACAAGCTTATACAAGTCACAGACTGTGATAGATATCACATAATTGGTTATTTTAGGGATCCATTTCTTTTGTTCACGTCTATAACTTTATGTCATAGAATGAAATGACAATGTCTTTTACATAAACTATCTGCTGAGCGTCGACCTAACAGCTCTATCGTGTTTCACATTTTTAATCGCGTAGAGATTACGCTAACAGCTTTTTTTAATTAGTTCTCACCTCACACCATAAGAACAAAAGTAACATTTTCTTTTTTTTGTTTCACTTGAGTGACTGGTGATACAATGCGCGAAGAAAAATGTTGTGCTGTGTATCGACATGGACTTTCTAAAGGTCGTCGACCAATTGAAATTTGCACCCGATTGCTATATTTTCCCATAATCTTTTAGGCCACCTCAAGTTGATAAATAATCAAACGAAGATTGTCCTTTTTTCAGTTTATATAAAGCATATGCATTATAATAGCCAAGTGTATATATATGACCTAAATATTCAAAAAAATTAAAGTAACGAAGCGTAAGTTAGATGTCTGTGGACCGAGGAAACATTCCTTACGGAGCCATATAGCCATTTTTTCTGTCAAAAGAGTTCTGTTAAATTCGGCAGGTACCTCACGACTTCTAGTAAAGTATAACAGATCTTCTTTTGAAGACAGTGCTTAAGGGTGTCAGTTACTGTTTTTCTGTATAATATAGTAACTAATAATTGACATCTGTAACTATGGTTTATCTGAAAACAGTTCTTCACTATTACTGTCACAGGTCCGACCTCACTGCTGCAAACTTACTTCCTCAACGCACAGGTATCAACAAGAGCCATTGATTTGTCTCTCACTTTGGCTATAAACGTGACGCTGGCATTCAGTATACATAAAGGCTGGTAAGTTACAATGTGTTGCTGCAAAACTCTGCACAACGGATTTGTAATTCTTTTTCGACAGAAATCAACCTTGATACCATTGTTTATATTCTAGTCTCTCTGTCATACGTCTGCGTCAAGCGCTGCGACAAGTCATAGTGAAGCATACCATCTTGCGCACTTCGTTTCACTTCAACCCAACGAAAGCCGAGTGGCGGCAGCGAATCGAACCGCTTGCAGATGGACAAGAGGGTTTCAAGTTAATCGAGAGTGATGGAGTCAACACACGAGAGCAGCTCCGTCACATTCTCCTAAACGAGCATCGAGTGGATTTGTTTGACCTTGAGCGAGGTGAGCTCGTGCGCCTCCACATTGCTCGAAGAGGGGCGGCCATTGATCATGAGAACACTCTGCAGGTAGGTGACACGATTATCCTCAATATCCGACATGAAGCACTTGATGGTACGGCGGTGCCCATCTTGCTCTCTGAACTGGCTCTTGCCTACAAAACCAACGATCTCCAATCCAACGACAACTCGATCTCCTATATTGACTATGCTATCTATCTCAGCAAACTTGATTCGATGAAGTCACTTGCATATTGGAAACAACACTTCCAAGGTTTTGATATGAAACGTCACGCAGCTCGAATTCCTGCTGATCGGCTGTGAGTACCGTTTTTCTTCACTTGGAAATAATACAAAACCTTCATTTCCCTCTAACACAAAAGCAAATACATTATGAACATAAAGTATAATTAGGGATGTTTTTTCTAGAGTATCTACCACATCTACAGTAACAATCTTCAAATCGGATCAAACTTTCTAATTTTGTAGAACTTTTGTCATTAATCGCTTTGGGACAAAAAAAGTTGCGCTTTCGATATAAATTAGACCAGTAGGATTCCGAACACTGAGCGACGCTCACGGCGAATTCTTTTTGCTAAATATGTTTTTTGACTATTTTCATGTCGTATTCCGCCATTTGCGACTGTAACCTACTCGTATTGAAATTTCAACATCAAATTTTGATACCCCATTGAAAACTGCAGCAGACGCTATATATTTGAAAGAAAAAATATTACTTCGTATGTGCGGCTTATCTAACCATTATGAACCTCTACTTGACCGAGTTGTCAAACTGTTGGGAAAAAAAATTGGTCAGAAAGTAGAATTGGAAAACTGGGTGTATATGCAGTTAGGTAGAGTGAAAGATGCTCTATTTAGTGCTACATTTGATTTTCTCTTTATTTTTGTTTGCGATGTTTAATATGAGTCGCAAGTAAAATACCGACGATTTCAGCAATATTTTAAAAACCTACTGCAAGTAAATTGACTTTATATTTTTCATACCGAGTTCGCAATCATAATGCGACGCCACCATCATGTTCAGCATAATAAAACTGAGATGATTAGTAAATCCGAGAACTTTTTCGAATGATATATAATAGCTTGTGGCCTATTGTACTGTAGGACGTCTCTATGCTAGAAACCAGGAACTAACTATTGGCCAATATTCATTGATTTCTTCTGGTATACTTTGAAAACACCGGCAACATCATTTTTTGTAGTCAATTCTGAGTGTGAAGTTGATCATTCCATAGAGAAAATTGTTCTCTTCAGACTGGTGCGAGGGTAAGACCCCTAGCCCGTTTCAATCAGAAACAACAAAAATGTTCTCGAGAACTCTAAAATTGGCCAAATTACATTTAAATGGATCCTAACATGGCACGCGGTCATCCTGTTTCGTGCTAATATTTATTGTTTAGCTTCAAAAGCAGTCCGAAATCACTGTAACTATCTTTTCGAACTTTAACAGCGCTACTGATGTGCTAGGCGTAGAGTGAATATTTTGAAAAGGTTGCTATACCTATCTCAGATTGCTTTGAAACTAAAAAGTAAACAGCAGCACTGAATACAGAGTGATCGATTGTCCCTATCTTGACCTATTAAGGGTAGTTGAATGTCAAATACCTGCTTTCAGACTCTCAGAAAAATGTTTACAGCTTCTAGTTATGGATGTGATGTAGGTTGAAGGTGTGGACGTGGATGTGAGCATGAGTGGACTTTTTGTGCGGTTGTGAAATAAATAAAAGAGCCACATTCGTCTAGTCGCACACTCGCATCTAGAGCTACATTCACACATACACCCCCACTCATACTGAAATCTGTCTCATCAAAAGTTTCTAAAGTCATTTCAGATTTTCAGAGGTTTTCTAGATGACTTTTTCAGAGAGCGGTAAGTTTTGATGGATGGATATGAGATCTGGAACTGACATATAGTATAAAACCATAGATGAACTCCAAAAGCATTTTTTGTATCAAGTTTTAGCCCATTTAGAGTACATATTGATGTTCTATTCTACGGAGAAGAGGAACAGGGCAGATTCGATTTTTTTCGGCGAACATATTTTTTTCTCTTATCATGTGAAAAATTGCTACACGCCTCATACCCGTATATTTCCATTTGAGTTCAAAAATTACAATCAATTTAACACTAAACATACTTTCAGCTTTACTTCAGTTCTCGTGTATTCTAAAATATGACATACTTACTACAACTCAGGAAAGATACCAGGAAAATATCTGAAACGCTTGAAAACCTGAAATTGGAATTTGAGAAATGTTTGGATTTAATATTTATAGTAGAGATCAGATGCACTATCCGTTGGTCATTTTATGGACATGAAAGTTGAACCTTATTTTAACTTTGCATAAAGGTTTCTGACCGATGCAGAATATTCTGTTTTAATTTTACCACAAATAAGAACGTAAAATACAGTCTTGTTTTGAAAAACAACTGATTGTTTTCCTTACACATGAACCCAATATTGAACAAAGTGAGACGCATCCGCGACGGTTTTTAAAGCCAACTTGATCATGTATTTAGCAAGGATTATTCTTAAAGGTCTTGTTGAAAAGAGAGGTGTCCGAAGATCATGATATCATTTTGTCTTTTCACATAGATGGACGTCGCGTCCGAAACAACTTTCTTCTTCCTTACCTATCTCATTTTATGTGGGTGGCAATATGTTCACATCAATGATTGACTATGCTCGTTTATGCAATGTCTCTCTGGCTACTCTGTGTGCTGCCTGTCACTGCGCGTTTCTTTTTGAATTAACAGGCGACTGGGATGTTATCTTTGCAATGACAATGGCCACTCGACCGCTGGAACCCAAGGCTGCAAACCTTCTAGGTAATTGCTCCGATCGTCCACGGATGCGAATACAACTGGATGCGAACCAGAATTTCTTTTCTCTCGTTCAAATTGTTCATTCGACTGTGAATGCAACGTATGAGCATATTCCCATACAAAATGAAAGTGTGTCATCATTTCTCAACCAAGCGCCATGTTCTGTATTTCAATTCGACGAGGTAATCGATGAAATTGCTTTTGAGAATGATCAAGATGGAGATGTACGTTTGAAAACCGTGTATAATGAACAAGATCATGTCCGAGAGGGAGCATTTTGGCGGTTTCTTGCCGGCCACCCCTGGGGAACATACATTTCGCAAAATGTTCAGGCCAATGCTTTCACGTGCACATTTGTCTTCTCAACTCTTTATTATGAACAACAGACAGCCGTAAGTTGAATTTTTGCGAGGATATTAGACTAAATAGCATAATCTTCTCTATATATCCTTAAAATGTTCCAACACTGATTAAAACTAGGTTGCTTTTCCAAAGCACAATATCATCATTTCTAAAATACTGCTGTCTTTGAGATATTTCAACTGTGGGAGTAGTTAGCCAGAAACTGACTTTTGTTCACTGTAGCTTGTTCGGTGAAATAGCATGCTATATTGAGCCAAAACAACGGTTTGATCGATATATGGTAATTTGGATATTATTTCATTCTCTTGATTGTAGGAAATAATCTCAATCCATTAGGTGTTGTCGAAACTTGTAACCTGACTGGTCGAAGATTGAAATCAAGTTTTTTGATAACAGAAACAATGTTAAGATTTCTTTTATAATAGTGGTGTATAGGTTTTTGAAGGAAAGAAATTTGAATCTGCCATTACTTTTGAAAAAGATTGTAGTCGAGTTGTTAAAAGTGTTTTGTCTTTATTAATATCATCAATATTCGATCCGATATCAAGAAAGAAAAAAACCTATGAAAATAAATAGTGGAATGGACTAGATAAGACTGCTATATTATTATTGTGATAATCAGGACGTAGATATAACTAACTCTGGAGTTTATTTGACGTTAATAGAGTATAAAAAGAGCAGTGATTGATTAATGCCACTATATGGTTCCATTCGGTCTGGTCTGATCAATTCTACCGGTACCAATAAGAAAAAAATCGTACCAGTTGCAACTCTAGTCAGAATTAGTCATGTGCCTATTAGTAGCAAAAGGACTGAGATTGCAGAGAACACTTTTGTAAAGTTCTTCTTGTTGAAATGCCCAAGAAAAGATTTTTTATAGTATCAAGAAACAGTCAAGGATTCTCTGTTTTATAGAAATTGTTTATAGTATACAATGTCGCTGTTTCCAGTCCGATCAAACAAAGTTAGATGGAAGGACAATAAATAACGAATAGTATTCGTATTTTACCCTACACAGGATACAAGAAAATGGTACATAAATTCGGAGTCCCTGGCTACACGGTTCCCATACTGACCAATGTAATATTCTTTTCTCAAAAATAATGCATAGTTCTATCAAAAAATGCGGGTTATGCACAACTTCTATATTCTCAAAATCGTATCGCTCTAGGAATGATGATAAATTGAAAGATATGAAAATTTTTGTGTTTTGCACTATCAAATAGAGAGATCTAAAGACTCGATGTCTTGTGAAAAATAAGATGGTTTGTGCCGAATACAGTCACAGATTAAGAGAACACTTTCAACTGTCATTCTTCGTGACCCGCTTGAAATTGAACGTTTTAATAAAAATAGAGGAATCACACTTAGAATTGTGCTTATGTAAAGCCAGTAGTTTGTGTAGTGCACTTTGCTTCCTTTTGTCGAACTATTCATACCCACACGATTTCATAATGAATTCTTCTCTTTATATAGGAACGCCTTACGGAACAATTTCGATGTTTACTTGAACGCTTCTTCGAAAATAAGGCCACCCACAACGATCGAGCTACGAAATCATTGGCATGCATGCTTCAATGCGCTGAATAAACATGTTCATTTTTTCATATTCGTTCTCGTTAACTCAATAAAACGAACTCTAACAAAATCTTCTAATTGACATTATGACACACTAACACATTTTCTTTTTGTCTGAAAAAGAGCATGTCAGGATGGAGGACATCAGAGAGTCATTTTGTTAAAAGTCTTACTTATTAAGCGAAAAAAAGGATCACACGTTCCATGACTCAAAAAATGCGATAAAAGTCGGCGCCAATTTATATAAGTGTTTCTATATATAATAAAAATGAAGCTTAATAAAAAACGAACTATGCACTGCCCTGCATCCTGATGTGCTCTAAAAAAAATAATTAAAATATATAGAATCGGCCTGAATAGAGAAATTTGGGACGCGCGATCGAAAAGGCATAAGCTAAGAAAAAACGAAAAACTTTTCCCATTTGATCTAAAAAACGCATATTTTTCAATAGAAATCATGAAAAATTTTGGCTAAAACTGAAGTATTAAAAATAAAAAATCGTATGGTTTCTGAAAAAGCAGACTTTCGTACTACCTTCGCATGCATTTATCTCGATTTTGGGTTTTCTGAGAAAAAAATCGACATTTTTAAGGAGGGAAAGGCTTAATTAGTTCTAACGATCCATCATTTCTCATCTTTCATTTATACTTTTCACACAAGCATACATATTCATTTTATTTTATATGATCCCTTCGCAATATTATTCAAGTTGATAAAATAGTGTACAAATGTTTATATAAGCAGTATATATAGCAGTTTCTAGATTAAAGAATTCCAATAGATACTTTGTGAACATTTAGTTTTGTTTTCAAGTTTGTCCATTTTTCTTGATTAAATTCACTCTTTCTGTTGAAAAGAATTCACCATATGATTTATTCCATTTATCATTTAATTCGATGTCCTTTCTATTGTCATATGGTGTAAAACTCTCTATTACACTATTGTAACCAAGATGAACAAAAAATGGAATCGACAGCCGTTCCTTGTTTACAAATTTTACTCGATGCCATGGAGACTAGAAAAAATAATAAAACAAATATCATAAATAGAAATATGAATGATATAGATATTCGTTGAATTTAATCACTATTAACTATAGAATTACCTTATAATAATTATTTGTAATTTTTTCCATATAAAGACCACAATTAACTAAGAAAGTATCACTTGAAGATTCGATATCAATATATCCATCTGGAGTTTCAACTTGTAAATTTGCAACATCTATATAAATTGAAGAAAGAAATATCTCAGTATTATTTTAATTAAATCAAATAAGATGATGACTATTCTTTGATTTAAATTCTTACATGGCTGATAGAGAACTGTTAAAAGTGAGACGTCTGTATGTGTATCAAAGTTTAGTTTTTGACCATCAGGTGCTGTTATCACTGGTGGATAATTTTCAATATAAGGATAACGAATTAGTCGTAATGATGAAATTGTATCTTCTGGATTGTAGAAATTATCAAAAAAATTTTCATTTTTGCCAAGAGCTAATGCAAAACCATGCAACAAAATTTTACACATGCAAAACATTTTCCAATAATATTCAGTTATGAATTTCTTGAAACCTGGATGTTTTGTTTCATCTGGCCATTGGGTGATTTCATGTAAAGGTGTTTTCGCTTTAATTAAAACATGATCAGCATTAAATGATGGATTTTGAACATACTAAATTTCATACAAATCAAAGTAAATTAAAAATAAATAATATAATTAATAGAAATTCATAGTTTCTATTTATAATTAGTAAAATTAATATTTAAATATTTTCATATTCTCTACTATCTTATTAAATGCAATAAATAAAGAAAGAAATCTATGATGACAATCTTATAAAATAATCATTTTCATGGCAAAGTAAATATTTATTTTATATAAAACTTACTAATGATTCGACTGCTTTAACACCTTTAATCGACATGTAATAGCCAGTCAAAATATTCGTATTATTTTTATTATAAGCATTAATAGCCATCTTGAATTTTTCATCTTCATTCTCCGATAAATGATAGCGCTGAATTCGCTCGAATAATTCATCAAGACAATCAATTGTATGATTGGAAATGAAAAAGAATCCTGTATCACGACATGATCGATCAATTTTCTTAGCTACTTCCATCTTGGCATCCATATCATCACCAAATAAGGCAGAAATATCTATTGTGTCAAAACGTGACATTTTCTTTTCTTTCTTCCTATTAGATTACGTCAAGTTTACTTAATAATTTTTCAGATCTAAACAAAACATTAAATATATTAAGAAATATAGATCAAAATCGAATTAAAATGGATTTAAAAGTATCTATATTAATATAATATTTGTATAATTTAATACAAATCACCATTTAACTGTTGCACTAGAACAGTGGCAGATCTAGCGTTAGGCGATCCGGCAATCACCATCTCGTCACCCTCAAGTTTTTTCTCAATAGAAATGATTAAAAAAAGAGTTGTAATGCCTGGGATGGGCTTCGAAAACTGTTTTTTGACCATAACCGCCATTCCCTTACTAATTTTTTGGATCGCCACTGCCTAAACTTTTCTTTTGCTATTGTTTCAATAAAAAAGTTTAATAAAAATAAGAACTCAGTTTGTGTTTGGTACGTATACATGTACTAGACGAGAACCACACTTAACTTTCTAATCATGAAAACATAGACTAGTAGAATCGTTCAAAGTTACTCTTCTAGCTGGTTATGATCAATGGAATAGCAAATGCTTCTTTAACCGTTTGGCTACGGGTTTAATTTTCTAAATAGAATTCTAGTTAGCCACACTCTCACAAACTCAACAAGAGATATACATAGTTCTATATGTATATTGTGACCAGAGAGAAAGAATGAATATAGAACAAGACAACAACAATAAAGAGGAAAAGAGAGACCGTAGACTGTCTGAGTAGCTGGATAGATAGTACTGCTAACAATCACTAACGATTAGGTATCATATATGATACTCGCGTAGCCAAAGGGTTAACAAGTACAGCTAAACTTACTTCTTGTATAATTTAATGTTCCGATTTTAGAAAATGAATACTTACATGGAATGAAAAGCGAATGAAACTGAACATTTTATTCTTGGAAACAATTTGCTTTTATAGATCGAAAAACGAGTGTATTATTGTTGATATATAGGAAGTAGAAGAAAATAAGTAAATGTCGTGTTCCTTTTTTGCATATGATAAAAAAGGGCAATATAAAAATGATACCTTTCTTGAAACAATATTTTTTCCAATTTTTCATACTGACGTCATTTTGGGGGTAACCTTTATCTTTTTGTACAGAAAAAGGAAGTCAGAAAAAGGAACTGATGATACATATTTGTTTTCTTCCAGTTCTTCTACGTCATAAAAATACTCTCTTTTTTCGACCAATAAAAGCAACTTGTTCTCAAGAGTTAAATATTCATTTACACTTGCTTTTAATCATACGTAAGTATTTACTTCATAAACCTCACACATGAAATTTCATGAGAATAAGCTAGTTGCACTTTTCCAAGAAGCGCCTGCTATTCCATTGACAGTAACTAGTCTAAAGACTAAGATTTAATGGGTGAAGATAGCTGCAGTGTCTACTAATTAGCTTCAATATTTTTACTTCTTTAAATAGTTAGCTGTACTAGATCGTGAAGTTAATGTAGGTAAATTCAGAGAAAGCTATTAATTTGTTTATTTTTTCTTGATTAATGATTTAAGTGTTGTTTTCATTCAAAATTCATGCTGATTCTTTCATTTACTGTTTTTCTCGTTGAGTAGGTATAGGTAAGAAATCAAATAGATCGACTTTCCGTTACTAATAGAGCAAGCTTCTAGAAGAATTTATCGCATCATTCGACTGTTGTAAGATGTTGAACTTTTGAGCACAAATGGTATTCGACTGGTTATCAGTCTTTGATGTAGGCTAACTCTCTAAAAGTTATGAATGAATGGAATTCTAGCATGTGGATAAAAACGTTTCACTTTATATACTTCTGCGAAGATGAAGGAACAAGCAAACTATGAATTCTGAGAAAATCTTGTGTTTATGGAGCATAGCAGTGCAGATTATGTTCCTAATCTAAAGAATGGCTAGTATAGTCAATACGGCTTAGTTTTGATAGACAAAATGAATCTCATTCGCGTTGAGGTCTGAACTTCTACGCACTGACAAAATAATCTCAAAATTCTGCATGGCAACACTAGGGTTTGCAAGAGTTTTTACTAATCCTGTGGAATTAACTCTTTGGTGTTATCCTTCGTAGTACGCTCAATATCTTAATACACTGATTCTACAATGTCTGTTGGACTTGATCCTTAAGAAAAGAAAAAGTAGCTCGCAGAAAAAGTTCCCAAGTTGTCATTTGATAAGCATTTTCACCCGCCGATTTTCGTTTCTCACTGATATCAAAACTCTAGATGAGGCTCTTAGAGTGACGCTTTCCAGATAAGTCGAGAACTCGGTGTTGGATCGTCTCGATGAGCAGTTCCTGACTATATGAATGGATGCTGACGAGCGAACAGAAATTGATCAAAATAAAAAAAAGATTTTTCTTCGATAGATGTTTCAATTTCGAGTCTTCATTAATTTACCTATCGAATATATGCGAAAGAATAGAATTGAACATGGGTACTTAGAACTGATCTTCACTGAACAGTTGATTTAAATATGAATCGGTAATCATCTATGAGAAACACTTTTTGAAAGTGTTAAAAGATAATACTTCAAAATGTTTTCTTTTCTTCAATTTTCGTTTCTACTTTTTAAACGTAAAAATAATGTTTTTATCAAGAAAAAATAAACTTTTCCACATGTCTGATTGATACTAGAAGTTTTTTCTATTTTAAATTTTGTTTAAATAAGTTATTTATTCAGTATAATATGCAATAATCAACTGATTTGCACGATATATATATATATACATGCCAGTTTTTGAATTACTAAGAATGCTCACAGCAACTGACGGAAGAGGCAGTAAAACTAATATTTTAAATTGCACTGTATTCACAGTATTTTCGTAGTAAGCTTCAGTTTTTATACTATGTCTACAGAAGTGTCATTAGGTTAAAATGTCGGGCAGGAGCGACGATTTGTCGAAATTTTTTATATCATCATCCAGAAAAGCAAAATTTCCGAAGATTCTGAAGAAGGTGTTTACTGTCTCCCAACTCCGTTATCCTTGTATGTCTGTCACATCTATGATGCAAACAACATTGTTAAGGCGTTTGTCACATCTGTGAGAGGGAGGGCTACAAATTCTTACCCTTATACGCTTCAACACTCCTAGATCCTGCTTCATAAAAAAAGTACTGCTCCTTTTCATATAGAAAGACGGATTAAATCGTTGAGAAAAAAATTCAAAGGAACGTTACAAAATATATTCCAGTAATTATTTCTGCATTTTATAGAACATTTCATATTACACTACTTGTGCTACACACAACTGGTATATATCAAGTTACACTGCTTTTCTAATTATTTACATTTTCTTAAAGACAATCAATATTATCGTTTGAAAACATTATTTGTCAATCAAGGGAGAACCTTTACGCAAATGCGTATCCAAAACAAATTTGATTATTGGGAAAATGAAATTAACAAAATCAAAGAAAGATGCGACTTAAACGGTTTGTTAAAGCAAGAGAAAAGAAACAAAGTGCTTCTAAGTCAATATGATCATGTGAAGGAACCAAAATCTATTACATTCAACATTGGTGACAAAGTTTATCAAAAGTTGAAAATAATGTGTTGTGAAAATGACCTTAGTTTGTATTCAGTTTTGCAATTTGTTTGGCACAAAACATTGAGCATTTATAGCAACAGCAGTCAAACAGTTATTGGAACAACCGTGTACGGATTTGATTTTTTGCCATCGATTGTGGATCACAAAGTGGGCAATTTAATTATTGATGCAATAAAAAATATTCAAGACAAAATGAATGACATGATTACTCGAATTGATGCCGATTTATCACAACCAAATAAAGAAACTATGAAATACAGTTTATCCGATAGTCTATTTATTTATGAAAGTGTTTCCAATGCTGTTGAAAAACTAGATCATCCTTTAATAGTATTTGCTTATGAAACAGTCGACAATGAATGCATAACATTTGTATTACATTATGCTGGTGAATTATTTGAAGATGAT
>CAJNOP010000845.1:0-22461 GCA_905250075.1 Rotaria sp. Silwood1 | reverse complement strand
TACCAATTGGTGCTATTGGAGAATTATATATTGGTGGTATTGGTGTAGCAAGAGGGTATTTGAACCGACCTGAATTGACGAATGAACGGTTTCTATCAAATCCATTTCAAACAGAAGAAGAAAAGAAAGAAGGCAAGAATGCACGTATTTATAAAACAGGTGATTTAGTTCGTTGGTTGCCAGATGGTGAAATAGAATATCTAGGTCGAAATGATTTTCAAGTAAAGATTAGAGGAATACGAATTGAATTGGGTGAAATTGAAGCTGTCTTATCTTCGTATCAAGGTGTAAAACAAGCAGTAGTTATTGCTAAAGATGCCAAAACAACAGATGTAGAAGGCAGACGCGGAAAACATCTTCTGGGATACTTTGTTTCTGAAGATAATCTGATCGAATCCGATATAAAGCAGTACATGCAAACGAAGTTGCCCGATTACATGATACCAAATCGACTGGTACGCATTGAGAAGATACCGGTGAATATAAACGGCAAATTAGACTCACGAGCTTTGCCTGAAGTCAATTTTACCAAGTATGACCAAAATGAACTTGGTCCACCACGAAATGATTTGGAAGCCAAAATTGCTCAAATATGGTCAGAATTATTAGGCATACCATTAGAGAATATAGGCATCCACGACGATTTCTTCAGTCTGGGTGGTGACAGTATTTTGGTCATAAAATTATCATTAATGTTAAGTAATTCGTTATCTGTTAAGCTTACTGTTTCGGCTATATTTCAAAATAAAACAATTGCCAAGCTCGCATCATACATTCTTCATGGACTTGATTCTACTGCTGAAGAGTATGATCGTATCGTGAGAATCAGTGACAATTATTCGACTCATCCAAATTATGCGCTTTCATTCGCACAAGAAAGACTTTTGTTTATGAATGAATTTAATGCTGAAAATGGTGCTAATGCTTACAATATACCAATCTACATAAAATTTGTGAACAATAATGTCAGACGGGATGTATTATGTCAGTCTTTACTTGCCATCCTACATAGACACGAGATATTAAGAACATTAATACGTGAAGATAAGTTCGGTATTGTTTCTCAGCATTTACTCAATAAAACAGAGGTCAACTCACTGTTTAAAGTAAATGAAGTTTACGCTGATAACAAAGAGCAACTAGATGCTGAATTAATCAAGTTGGCTAAATATGTGTTTAATCTTAGAAAAGAGCTGCCAATCAATGTTACATTTTATGAAATGAAAAATGAAGATGGATATGATACAACACTTTACATGGGCATTCTCATACATCATATTTGTTTCGATGGCTGGTCTTGGACCATATTTTGCAAAGATTTACAAATGTTTTATGATTATTTTGAGAGAACGGCTAACAATTCTTCTTCAGATGCATCGTCTTCTTTGACTTTAAATTTGCCACCACTTCATGTGCAATATAAAGACTTTGCCGCATGGCAAAGAAATTACTTAAGCGGAAAAAGATTAAATAGTTTATTGGAATTCTGGAGACATAAATTGGATGGCTTTGAAACATTGAACTTGATTACCGACTGTTCAATAAGGCCATTGAATTATGATTATAGCGGGAACGAGATCATATTTGAATTGAACGAACAATCAACAACTGCATTGAAACAATTGGCAATGAAACTAAATGTAAGTTTGTTTAGTCTACTTTTGAGTGCCTATACACTCATGTTAAGCAATTATGCAAATCAGCAAGATATTGTGATTGGAACACCAGTTGTCAATCGTAATCAACCTGAGTTGGAAAATTTAATCGGATTCTTTGTCAACATGCTTGTATTGAGAATCAAAATAGATGGACAAGATTGTATAATTGATTATATAAGAAAAGTTAGCAATGAAGTGATAAGTGCGCAGATTCATCAAGATATGCCTTTTGAACGTCTCGTCAAAGAGTTGCAAATAGAAAATGATTCTAGTCGACATCCTATTGTACAAGTGGTGTTCTTAATGAATAATCAATTTGAAGTAAGAAGATCTGGTACTCATAGCCATATGAAAGTTGTGAAATCTATTGAAATGTCAGAATATTTACCAAATCATATTAATTTTAAAACGGCAAAATACGATATTTCGACATCGATTAATGAATATGATATTTGTCTTCGGGGACATTTTAATTTTGCCACAAAACTCTTTCATGAAAGTACAATACACAATTTCATTGACAGTTTTATTCATATTTTGTCACAATTTTCACGATTAAATGAAACGTGTAAAGTAATGGATATCGATTGTATAAACAGTGTACAGTATAATCAAGTACAAAAATGGAACCATACAGATATAGAAGATTTGTCAGCATTGAACAAACAAACAACACTCCAAAAAGTATTTGAAGAAGAAGCAAAGAAATCACCTGAAAAAATTGCCGTTGTTTATGAAGATGTGCAACTTACTTATAAAGAATTGAATCAAAGAGCAAATCAATTAGCACATTATTTACAATCAATATCTAATATTTGTCCAGATGATCTTATTGCATTATTGTTGGATAAGAGTGAATTAATGATAATCAGCATATTAGCTGTATGGAAATCAGGTGCTGCATATGTTCCTATTGATCCTAGTTATCCTGATGAACGAATTCAATTTATTTTGCAAGATACTAAAGCAAAAATCATCATAGCTAATAAGAAATATATAACAAGATTGAATTCGTATGATTTAATTAAAATTGAAATCGATTGTCCACAAGTTAATCAATTATTAAATAAACATAGCATGTGTGTGAACCCTGATTCAAATATAAATGAACATAATTTAGCTTATGTAATTTACACATCGGGTACAACTGGTAAACCGAAAGGTGTGCTGATTGAGCATGGAAGTGTGGTTTCTTTTAAAAACGATATAACATCTCAATATTTTGACAATAATGATGACGGTGCTACACCTCAAGCAATTTTATTCTTTTCAAATTATGTGTTTGATTTTTCGATTGAACAATTTTCATTGTCCATACTCAATTCAAAAACATTGATAATTCTATCAAACACATTTACAATTGATGATAATTTCTACTCTTATTTAAATAAAAATCGACTGACATATTTGAGTGGAACACCAACTCAACTGCAACAAATTAACTTCAAAGAACTTAAATATTTAAAAATATTAACAATTGCCGGAGAAGTATTAACTGAAAAATTGTTTGAAAAAATTCGACAAGAGTATAAAGGTAAAATAATAAATGCTTATGGAGTTACTGAAACAACTGTCTACAATATGGTTTACACGTATGAGAATGAAATGAAATATAAAAATTCAATAGGCACTCTCTTATCAAATACAAAGAGATTTGTGCTTAATAAGAACATGCAAATGTTGCCAGTGCATGCAATTGGTGAGCTCTACTTGACTGGAAATTGCATGTCAAGAGGTTATTTGAATCGACCGGAATTGACTGCTGAACGATTTCTACCAAATCCATTTCAAACAGAAGAAGAAAAGAAAGAAGGCAAGAATGCAAATATTTACAAGACAGGTGATTTAGTTCGTTGGTTACCAGATGGTGAATTGGAATATCTAGGTCGAAATGATTTTCAAGTAAAGATTAGAGGATTACGAATTGAGTTGGGAGAAATTGAAACTGTTTTATCCTTATATCAAGGAGTCAAACAATCTGTTGTTTTAGCTAAAGATCACAAAAATAAGAATACAGATACATCATCAACAAAATATCTTCTTGGATATTTTGTTTCCGATAATGATATCGATGAATGTGATTTAAAACAATTTATGCACTCGAAATTGCCCAATTATATGATACCAAATCGATTGATACGTATCAAGAAAATACCAGTGACTATTAATGGTAAATTGGATGCACGAGCATTGCCAGATATTGGTTTTTCTATTGATGAAAAAAATTATGTTGCACCTAGAAATGAATTAGAAATGAAACTTTGTCAACTATGGTCAGATTGGTTTGGTATTGAAAAGATTGGTATTATGGATGATTTCTTTCGGCTTGGTGGTGACAGTATAAGTTCACTACAACTGATTGGTCGAATTCGAAAAGATTTTGACTTGTCTGTGTCCGTGAAAGATATTTTTTTATTCAGAACAATCAAGAACCTGTATGACAATGTGCTATTAAATAGTTTTAAACAAAAAACAATCAATTCATGTGAATCGGATCGCTATGAACAAGGTACATTGAGTGGAGAAGTTTCACTGTTACCAATTCAAGAATGGTTCTTTTCGAAGCAGTCCATATCTATTAATCACTGGAATCAATCGTTCTTAATTGAAACACCACATTTGGATCTCAACAAACTTAAAGAGAGTCTAATTAAGTTGCTTGATCATCACGATGCATTCAAGCTAAGATTTAAACGCATTGATCATAATAACTACATACAGTACTACGACAATTCGTCAACTACTACAAATTTTTTTCCATTGAATCATTGCGATATTCGAAGTTTCGACCAGAGTGAAAATAAACAACAATTATTGAACGAAATATTAACCAGTTGGCAGAGTCAGTTCAATATTGAAAATGGGCCACTTTTTGCTGTTGGCTATCTGGTTGGTTTTGCTGATGGCAAAGCACGAATCTGGTTTGCAATGCATCATTTAATCGTGGATGTGGTGAGCTGGCGAATACTCTGCGAAGATCTGCAGCGTCTTTATAACGGTACGCCACATTTAGGCAGAAAAGGCAGTAGTTACAGACAATGGTCACAACTAATTCGGTCGTATGGTGTACGGAATTCAGCGATCGAAGGAATTTATTGGCGTAATCTTTTGAGCAATGTGCTCAATTTTAATGATGGTTTACGTAAGCATAATGCGATATCTAACAATAGACTGACGACTTCAATTAATATCACGTTGAGTAAAATGCAAACATCTAGTCTATTGAGAGACTGTCCACATGTGTACAACACTCAGATAAATGCCTTGCTGCTTACCGCACTTGGTTATGCCCTGAAGGAGATAACACAAAATCGAGCTAACTATGTGACATTGGAGGGTCATGGTCGTGAAGATATTGATGACGAAAATATGGATATCAGTCGAACAGTGGGTTGGTTTACAACGATATACCCAGTTCTTCTCGAAATTGACGATGAACTGAGTCGCAGTATCATGAATATCAAAGAGCATTTGTTGCAAGTGCCTAATAAAGGAATTGGTTACGGCACAATTATTGGCTACAGAAACCAAGACTTACCACAAGTTAGCTTCAATTATCTTGGACAGTTCGAAGCAGCATCGTCAACTAAAGTAAACACCAGCAATTGCAACAATGGATGGTATTTAACCGATGGAATTGTTGGAGATGAAATCGGATATGATCGAGCGAAGAAAGCTGATGACGGTGATGTAATTGCTGTGAATGGATTTTGCATGAAAGGTCAAATACGATTCAACATCAAGAGCAGACTGAACTCCGAAAGAACAACACATTTCGCCAATTCGTTTAAATCAAAACTCGAAGATATCATTCGTGAGTGCGTTGTTGTTAAGCCGCCGAATGCAATGGATTATTCAAATGATTTTCAACAGCCATTTGTTGTGTTCAATGAAAATTCTGATAAGATTTTGTTCATTCTACCGCCAGGTGAAGGTGGTGCAGAAAGCTACTTTAACAATATTGTGCCTCATTTATCGTCATATAAATTAGTAATATTCAACAATTACTATCTTGACCTTAAAGCAAAAAATATGGAAAAAGGCTTCTCATTCGAAATATTAGCTCGTTTATACATAAAGTATATTAAACAGATTCAGCCTAACGGTACGTATAACTTTTTAGGCTGGAGTTTCGGCGGAGTTTTGTCTTTTGAAATTTCTCGTCAATTAAACAATGCTGGCGACGAAATTGGTAATATATTTATGATCGATTCCTACTTTAATGTGAACAAAGCTTCTTTTGAAATTGGCAAAATGGATAAAGTGGATATAATTGATGAAATACACTATTCATATTTACCAAAAATAGACAACGAAATTTTTGCATTAAATATAATCAATATGAAGATAAACATTGTATTATTTAAAGCTAACAAATTGAATGAAGGTTATTCGTCGGATGATCAATTAGAATTATTCACATACTACAATACTACAACATTCAATTGTCTGGATACATTAGTAAATCATAAATATATTCAATTATTTCAAATGTATAATGATAGTCACTTGTCTTGGGTATTTAATAAAGAGCAAATCACTAAAATGTGCAACTATTTACAACGCGTATTAAACTAATAGATACACTAATATATAAAGTAATTTGATAATTAGTTAACTTATTAAAAGAAATAAAGAAAAACTTTTAATTTATTTTAGTTTTATTTATCATCAAACACGTTATTTGGAAATCACCAATATATACGATTGTGGTGCACACAATGATAATTCTGCTTTATGTTTATCTTTTTGTAATTGCTATCAAGTTTTATTTAAAATAAAAATAAACTATTGAACTTAATAGTTTGCTTTTTTTTGTTCTAAATATTTAATATTCATTTAATGCTTTGTTTCTAATTCACAATTGATCAGTCACTGTCAGTGCTGCGAATAGGAGAGTTTTTTCAACCTGACCTGGTCTAATTGAAGCTGCCTGTCCTGCCAGGCTAAAAATCAAAGAGCAGCCTGCCGCCTGATCTCGCCTGCAGGCAAAAGTAGGCGGATTGATATTTCTGATCTTTCATGTTCATTAAATTTTGTAGCTCTGTATTAGTGCATGATCTTAGTTTCGATTATTTATTTAATTTATTTTCATAACGATAATGGAAAAAAGATGTTCCTTCGCTACATAACAGTGAAGTTGCAAGAACGTCTTTAGAGTTACTTAGTTGTGGGCTTTTCCTTCTTCTCATATTTGATCTCGAAAAATGTCTCGTATAAAATTTGTAGTTCAGGCTTTGCTCTTTCCACCAAAAAAAAATTGACTTGTTTATACGTTGGTAAGATGATCTAACAAAATTTGACATTTGTCCAAAGACTTTTGCGTCGCTCAATAGCTGATTAATTATAAATGTAACCCCAATGGAGAAAAATCTCATTCGAGCATTCCGAGCCATTCTCAGTTATTCCCACCCATTCTTGGCCATTTCCATCTATTCTCAGCCATTCCCAGCTAGGTATGCCACTTTAAGTTTAAAAACACTTTAATAAAGTGGTTAAAGTTAAAGTAATATACAATATACTTTAACACTTTAACTTTAGAATCAATCAAAGTTAAGGTAGACACTTAGGACCTCAAGTTCTATCTAGGGAGGGTACCTAAGGTTCCACAAGTCCTATATCGAGGAGTTACCTAGAGCCCTCAAGTGCTATATACGGAAGGTACCTAGCGTCTCTCGAGTCCTATGTTGAAGAAGTACCTAGGCACCCCTTCAAGTCCTACATGGACGAGGTATCTAGAGCCACTTAACCCCTATATAAGGAACGTATCAAGGACGCTCAAGTCTAGTTTCTTGAAAAATGTTTTTCGTTGTTCACTAAACATGATACTATCGAACTATATTTCTAAAACTTTGAAACGTTCCGTACTCATATAGCTCATTCTGGTGCTTGGAGTGATGATTTATAATTCTAAATCCTATTTCTAATGACCTTTCATTTTCTATAAAATATAATTTTTTATCTTGCATAGCTGCAGCTGTAGCAAGAGGGATCTCATTCGAACATTTCGAGCCATTCCCAGCCATTTGTAGCCATTCTTATCCATTCCCAACTATTCCAAGCCATCCTCAGCCATTTCCATCCATTCTCAATCCATTCAGAATATCTGAATAGAGATTTTTCCCTTTTGTGCAAACACTTTTGTGAAACTCACATATATTCCATTCCCTCCCCTTATAGACCTGAGCAATCGGAGTCAAAAGTACATTTCTGTGGCAACGGGGTTGAGAGCTTTCGACAGGCAGTAGGGTGTCAGTTTCCCTGATAATGCGTAGTATCAACTATCGGTATTTTATAGACTTTACTACCCGAGGTCAAAGGTATACAGTTCCATAGTCATCAGTGGAGGTTGGGTGGGATCGGCAACTAATACAAAGGATATGTAACTTTCATATTTTAGCTTCAAAAAAAACTGTACCCAGAAGCTTTTCCAAATAGGTTTTAGAAAATCATTTAGTATCACGGCCTTTGTCATTCTATTATACGGAATTCCATACTTTTCTATTTTCTTCTTTGGTTTTCAATCGAATATATGATGATCATATTTTTTTGACTTGGGACAAGCTGGATGCTACCAAGCGGGTCCACAGGTTGCGGATAGTGGAATGGCCATTAGTATGATGGTTAGCTGCGAATAAGATCAAGCAATTGATCAAATAAGCAGTCCCGGACAATTCAGCCATCTTGCCAACAGGGTGTGGTGGAGTTTTCGGTGGCACCAAAACACTTATAAAATGCCACAGAAACTCAATGACGGTGGGATGATACGGCGAGTAAAGGCCGCCCGAAGCAAGGTTCATCCGAGCCAAGTTTCTATAAGCCTTAGCCAGGGTACTCCACCATGGGAATCACAATCTTGCGACTTCTGTGCCGGTCGCAAGTCCGGAAAAAGGAGCAGCGTTGGATAGAAAGGGGTGCAGATACCGCTATCCGTAAAAAACTCAAAGACGGCAGAAACCAAATGATAACAGTCAATGATCTTAATCCATACCGGCTCGGACGTCGCCCGGGTGAACAAGGTCCGCGTCCTCTGTCGGGTGACCGGGGCAGAGTCGAAAAGTTGGTTACTGGAAAGGCTTCCAACACCAAAAACTCAAAAACAAATAACACTGTAACTAGCACCAATTGTATTAGATTAAGGATAGAAATATTAACAATCGGAACATGGAATGTTAGAACTCTATGGGAAACAGGAAAATTAGATCGACTTAGACATGAACTAAAACGTTTCAAATACGATATAATTGGTGTTTTAGAAACTAGATGGACAGGAAAAGGAGAAACAGCTACCGGAGATTTTATATGGTCATGTGAAGAAAACATTCATGCAAATGGAGTAGGATTTCTATTAAGTGGGAAAGCTAAAAATGCTTTAATTGGATATAATCCAATTAGCTCACGAGTAATCACAGCAAGATTTAATGCAACTCCATTTAAAATCACGGTAATTCATGTATATGCGTCAACTTCTGCAGTTTCAGATGAGGAAATCGAGGCGTTTTACAACTCCATCGAGAATACTCTAGCTAAAATTCCTAAGAAAGACCTTATTTTTATGTCTGGCGATTGGAATGCAAAAGTTGGCAACGATAACACTGGATGGAATTCCGTGATGGGTAGATACGGTTTTGGAGACAGGAATGATCGTGGAGAACGTCTCCTAGAGTTTGCAACAATACATAGATTATTCATCTGTAATGCGAGATTCCAGCATAAAGCAGATCGAAAATGGACTTGGGAATCACCTGACGGAGTTCATAAAAACATGATGGATTTAATCTTAGTTCAGCAAAGATGGAAATCTTCTGTAATTAACTGCAGAACATTCCAAAGTGCAGACATCGGTTCAGATCATTTACTGGTATTATGCAACATCAAACTACATCTGAAGAAGATATACCATCAGAGAAATCAGAACTGCAGATTAAACATAAACCAGTTGAACAATACTACTACCAAAGAACTCTACATCGATTTATTAAAAGAAAAAATCAAAAAGTTTCAACCAAATAGTAGCATCGAAGAACACTCAAAAGAAATACTAAATGCTATCAGAGAAACAGGAAATACAGTTATTCCTACAATAAAATCATCTAGGAAACCATGGATTTCTGCAGAAACACTAAAACTTGTCGAGGAGAAACGTTTAGCGAAGCTAACAAAGAATATATCAATAGAAAACAGCAATAAATATAGAGAAGCCTGCAATTCAGTAAAAAGATCAGTAAAACAGGATAAAGAACAATGGTTGCAGGAACAGTATACAGAAATTGATAAAGGCCTAAAAGTAGGTAACACCAGGAAAGCGTATAGCTTAATAAAAACACTAAAAAAGAAAGATTTTACACCACGATTAAATATATTATGGAATCATGATGGAAATTTGCTACAATCTAAAGAAGCAATCAAGAAAAGATGGACTCAATATTGTAGTAACTTATACAAAGATAATGGTGGAGGAGATATAGTAATAAAAGAATTAGAAGAAATTTCCCCACCAATTCAGCAAAAATCTCATGATATCTTATTTTCGGAGGTAGAACTAGCTATACAATCATTAAAAAAGAATAAAAGTCCTGGTTTAGATGGAATCCAAGCTGAATTATTACAAAGTGGTGGAGAGTCATTAGCACATGAAATTCACAAACTCTGTAGTAAAATATGGCATAGCGAAGTGATTCCAGAAGATTGGGGAAAGTCAATTTTGTTCCTATTACCTAAAAAGGGGGATTTATCAGAATGTTCAAATTATAGAACTATTTCCCTCATTAATCATATTAGCAAAATCTTTTTAATAATACCACTAAACAGACTTCAATATCAATTGAATTCCTATCTTTCTGAAGAACAATCAGGGTTCAGAAAAGATAGAAGTACTGTTCATCAAATCCTAATATTGAGACTTATAGCGGAAAAGGCAAAAAGGAAAAGTAAAAAAATCTATAATTGTTTCATAGATTTCCAGAAAGCCTTTGACACTGTTAATCATAAAGTTTTGCGGGCAGTATTGAAATCTTACGGTGTCGATGGTAAATTAATCAGGCTATTAAAGGAAATCTATGGGAAAGCTCAGTCAGCTGTCAGAATAAATAAGGAAGATGGAGAATGGTTCTAAACTAGCGTAGGAACTAGGCAAGGAGATCCATTATCTCCGCTTCTATTTATAACATACATCGAGCGAATAATGAAGAAGGTAAAACAAAAACCTTGTGGAGTCAACATCAATGGAAATTTAATAAACAATCTAAGATTTGCTGATGATATAGATCTTATCGACGAAAATTTTAATAGTCTTACAGAGCAAATCGAAACCATGAACAACTCATCGAAGTCTGCTGGACTAATTATAAACGCAAAAAAGACAAAAATAATGGTTTTCGAGAAGAAAGACAATAACCAAGAGATTAAAATATCTGGAGAAGTCATAGAAAATGTCAACAGATTCGAATACCTTGGAAGTCTTTTAACTTGGGATAATAATTGCACCGAAGAAATCAAAAGAAGAATTAGCAAGACAACAGCAGTATTAGCTTCGTTAAAACATATAATAAGTAGTGAAAAAATCAAAGTAGAAAGTGAACTAAAAACTCTAACTACAACTGTGTTCACTGTTTTATTATATGCATCAGAAACATGGACACTAAAGGAAAGTGATAAAAAGAAATTACTAGCATTTGAAATGAAATGCTATCGTCGAATATTAAAAATCAAATGGACAGATAAAGTATCAAATGAGGCTGTAAGAAAAATGATATTCCGAAAAAGTACTATTGTGGATATCATAAAAAAGAGAAAGTTACAATTATTTGGACATATTAGTAGAATGGATGATAGCAGTCTAATAAAGCAAGTGGTATTCTCCAGAATGGATGGAAAATCTCGAGTTGGCCGTCCTTCTAGAGAATGGTTAGATGATAGCACAGATTGGTGCAACTGCAATATACAAGATCTTTTTCATCTAGCTCGAAATAGAAAAGGTTGGAAAGATCTTATTCTTTCATCTATTGGCCCCGACGGGAGATAAGCCTATGGGACTTATTTATTTATTTATTTATATTTTTTTGAAGAATATGTCATTCCTGATGAGTTGTAGAATCACATTCGTAGAGTGACAATATGTAAGTAGATAGTTATGAACTTTTTCGAATTTGATTCGGTCCTACATTTTTGGTTTCTGTAATAAACGCAAAGCAATTAACTATTTGATGTCTAGAACTTTAAGACTAAAAATTAATCAAAATATTGACAATGTATGAATGGATTCTTGATTAATAAAAACAACAACAAGAACAAAAAAAAATATATTATTTATTTTCTTCTATTGATGTTGGAAGACAAATACATTTATGATGATCTTGCCAAAGTTTTTGAGCAGCAACAATAATAATACTTGTTAAAACAAGTGTTGAACCAATTAATGTAGGAATATTGGATTTATCTCTTGAAAATATATTTTGTAAAATAGTAGCAAAAACGATTTCAGATGCTGAAACCAGAGATGTCCATCGCGGCGCGGCAGCGGCAGGTTTTTAAAAAAAATCACCGCGGCAGCGGCGCGGTAGCGGCAGATTTTTTTAAAAGTCATCGCGGCAGCGGCGCGGTAGCGGCAGGTTTTTTAAAAAACCATCGCGGCAGCGGCAGGATTTTTTTGGAGGACATTGAAAAACTGTATGAATTTAATAGAATTTCACGATTTACAAATGAAACGCCCTGATATTGAATAAATCTGATGGACTAGTACCCATATCTCTGGTCAAATATAGTCACAGCAGTGAAATTAGAAACACTTTTTTGAAAATCGTCGCGGCAGCGGCGCGGTGGCGGCACGTTTATTTTATAATTCATCGCGGCAGCGGCGCGGCAGCGTTTCTTTTATAAGTCATCGCGGTGCGGCAGCGTCGCGGCAACATTTTTTTATAAACCGCCGCGGCGCGGCAGCGGTGCGGCAGCTTTTTTTTTCTAAGGCCGCGGCGCGGCAGCGGCAGATTTTCAGCCGCGATGGACATCTCTGGCTGAAACAACAGAAATAATTGATGGATGTTCACGTTTAATTGATTTTTGTGAAAAAATCATTGGAATTATTTGTATTGTTGCAAGAATTATTGCATATAGAAAATTTTTATTTAGATAAAGTTCTTTTATATTAAATTTTTTATGATTTGTTGTTGAGAATCCCCAATAATATATTTGAATTATTAATAGAATAGGCAAAGTTACTATAATAAAATGAAACATAACTATACTTTGACGAACTTTTTTTTCAAATAATTTTTTTGTTAATACAATACTCATTGCTATTGCTAATGCACATATAATAGCAATAAACATACCTAATAAACGTTGATCACTAGATTTTGATAATGATAGTTCTAATGTTTCATTGATAGGTTTTTTTTGTGTAAAAATAAATGATGGTTGAGCAACACAAATAACACCAATAAATGTTAATATACAAGCTAAAATTATTGATAAAGTAATTCGATCTCGATATATAATAAAAACAAAAACAGCTGTCCAAATAACTTGTGTATAACGTATTGTAGTTAAATCGGATAATGAAAGCATTGATAGAGCAAGATAAAAACAAATAGTACCTGTAGATGCTGTTAAAGCTTGAATAAAAATTAATAAAATAGGAGAATTTGAATTATATATATAATAACCTTTGTAAATAATAAATCCATATGCAATAAAACCTTGAATAAAAAATCGAATAATAAATACATCAAATAAAACAACACCAAGTTGTTTTATAGTAAAAGTCGTAGCTGTAAAGAAAAATGCAGATAATAATGCATATATAATACCAGAAAATCTTTCCATATAAGAAAAAATTTTTTTAAAGAAATGACATTTTTTATTAGAATCAATATTTTCTTCATCATTTTTATGTATATTGGGAGTATGAAGAATAGATGATCTTCGATTATTATCTACAGGATGATCGTTATCAATATCGCATGATTGCATTAATAGTGGATCAAGATTAGTAGTGACTACTTCCTGTGGAGATGAACAGGATGTTTCCATTGTAATTGTTTGCTGTTGTTCTTTCATTTTCTTGTATCTATGAATTTTCTGGTTGAAAAATTATGGGTATATATATAAATAATACTATAAAGTCTATCATTATCCTTTTATATTTTAGTTGTTAATCGCAAAAAAAGAAAACATTTTCAAAATGCATATACGATTCATATATGACTCATATATAGAACAGACGCTGAATTCATGTTAAATATCAAATAGTCAATTTTTCTTGATAAGAATGTAACAAGAACCAAATGATGTGTCATACCTTGATAAAGATACTTCCTCCGACATTAACAAACAAATTCAACTATTTTTAATCAATTCTGATAGAGACATTTCCTTCGACATTAACAAGAGGAAGTACCTTTATCAAGGTATCACATATCATTAGTTTATTGTTACCTTCCTATCAAGATATCAATGACTATCTGGTAACTATTTTATATAGATCAACATTTCTTGTTCGATATATGATATATATATTTTGAAAATGTTTCCTCTTTTTGATCGACAACTAGTATATAAAAGAATAATGATATTGTTGTCGTACTCAGAAAGAAATGATGAGAAAATTGGCAAGTATATGCTACTGATCGAAATGCATTTTGTCGGCAGATTATTCTCCAAAACTTTTTATGGAACAATATTAAATCTTCAAGAATCAGTTTATTGAAGATAGAGATGTATTGGGATTGACGCAAAATCGAGAGTGTCAGTCTCATTTAGGTTCAGTCTTAGTCTGTGTTGGGTGGGTGTGGGTGTGGGTGTGGGGTGTCGGTCTGGGATGTCAGTGTCGGGGTAGATATTTGAGGTCCCACGCCCACATCCACCCGCACCTATACCCACACCCACACTCTAGAAGTGGCGATTATAGGATATCGAAATATATCAGCAATAGTAAATACATGGAGAAATCTGATTGTCGAAAAGTATCACCAAAAATTAGGCTTCATAGATGAATAAAAAACAATGAAAAAATGAAATTTACTGGAAGAAAATCCACAAGAGACTATTATAGAAATGACACATCCATAAGGCAACTGAGTGGGATCAAGAAATTCGGGCTCGATAGATTCCTAGTTATAGAATACCAACACATCAATATAATTTTCTTTCAACGAAAAATCTAGTCAACGAAAATACCCTATCAACAAAATGTAGTGTCAACTAAGTGTCTTTGGACTAATAACATAACATTCAGAAAATTCTCATTAATCGAAGAAAAGAGTTCTGTCATAGTTCTCGATACTAAAAAAAATACTACCCTAGTGAAACATCTGGTAAGCAAGATCTGGAAATCTTGGGGCTGGTAAGCAAGATCTTATCAAGACCTTGCAAAGGAAAAATTATATTCATAGATATCGTTAGTATTAGTTAAATCTGTCTCCAAGGTCTTGCCAAGATCTTTACAATAATCTTACCTAGTTAAGATCTTGGAAAAGATATTATATCCTACTGTCTCCTACCCAGATCTTGAGTGATACAAAAAGCGACATCATTGATTTATTTTAATATTTAAAAATTCTTTTAAGTTATCATCACATTAAAAATAAATGTGTCCCACTTTTGCATCGCAGGTTTACACACAAAATTGCTTCATGGTCATAATATGCCATAAAAAAAGTTCTTTGTCGTTCTGCTCGCTTTGTATTCGTCCATGTATTCATTCATCGAATTCTTTTGCGCGTTCAGCGATATATAGATAGTACGACTGAATGCGTGAAAACTGTACTTTTCCAATTTTGTTAATTTTTTTCTATATATATCTCTTCATTATTTATTAGTCTAGAATTACCCTAGAACTAAACTGCCGATCCCGATCGATGATCGAGAACGGTCTACTCCGAAGTGGTCTGATAGACGTCGCACCAACTCTGAATCGGTCGAATCTCTGGATCTGACCTATCAATCCTCAGAATATGAATTTTAAAAATGAAAAATATTTGAAAAGGTATTTTAATTTTATTTGAATGTAAAAGATCAGTAAGAAAAGGCCACAAAAGACAACACATTAATTTCAAGATATCGAAAATCTCTACCCAAGATCTTGCGAATCTGTACGCAAGATCTTGTATATCTGTCTCCAAGATCTAAGTTAAGATCTTGGTACAAGAAAATGTGATTATTTTGTACCCAAATTTTCAAGATCTACTCACATTTCTGTACCTTGTATCTTGCCCAAGATCTTGCTTACAAGATATTTCACTTGGGTATATAATTAAGATCAAGATCAATTGCAGCTTGAAACCGAAAATTTTTGTCAGAAGCAATAATCGATCATTTGTCTATTTCAATATTCAAAAACTATAGGAATAGTTAAAAATTGCCAATTATACGAATATCGACACGTTGCAAATACGTCAAATAGGAAAAATGAGATATTTTAATACTAGAGACCTGCAGAGTACTCTGAACTTCAGTAGGGTCAAATTTGAAAGTTGAATTTAAGTATTCAACTATTACTTCAAGTATTCAAGTATTCAACTTTTCAACTATTAAATACTTCCAGTTCAACAAGCAACTATTCCAATCTCATGGCACTCTTACGCCCTTCGATGCCCTCCGGTCACGATCCCCCGGCACCCTCACACAGCGCGATGCTCTCCAGTCACACCCTCACCCTCACGCAGCACGATGCCCTCCAGTCATACCCTCACCCTCACCCTCATGCAGTGCAATGCCCTCCAGTCACATCCTCACCCCCACGCCGCACTATGCCCTCCGGTCACTATCCCGTGGCACCCTCATATTGAATAGTTGAATAGTTGAACTTCAAGTAGAGTCAGGTGTCCTAATTCTGCCGGAAAAAAAATACTTTTCAAATTCATTCATAACTCGGCCTATTTATATGATAAAGAAATAATTTTTTTTTTCCGGAAAAGAACAAACATTTCTCGCACTACCTAGACAAAATGACAGCTCATTTCCTAAATCTTTTTTCTCTATTAAACTTTGCGTATCAATATTGAATATTGTAGAGAAATAAAAAACAGTAGAATATAATGTGCAGAAAATAATCTTTGATTTAAGTGTCATTAACATTTCATTCAAACAAAATAAAACAGATCATTTTTGAATATATATCAATATTTGCTTACCAATAAATAGTTGATGATAGTTCATATGACGACATAGGGAGTAAAGTAAATATCATGAGTAAGAATTTAAAAAAGGAAGTAAATTATTCTATAATTGATGATCTGAATCGATGAAATATAGATGATATTTTTGCTTATCTATTGACAATAAAAAATGACTTTTTACTCTTAAAAATAAATGTTTGGCATAAGATAGAAAAATACATCATTATCAATATGACCTATTATCATATTGTTTCTATCAACTATTTACTTCCTTAGTATATGATATAAAAAGAATAAAAGTATTTATATTGCTGTATTTCTCATTACTACGTTTATGTATTCAAATTATTGCTAGTATTGTTAGTACCATTGTCTTTATCTTCTTGGCTGAAGCATTCATCAAATAATACTTATTTTAAAAATATCCAAAAAAAATGATATCACGAACATTGAGTATTATTGATTATATTGTTCTTGTTATACTTCTTGCATCATCGGCTGTTATTGGACTTATATTTGGAGTTTTTAAATCAAAAAAAAATTCGGCTAAAGAATTTCTTCTCGGTATTAATATATTTCATTTTATTAAAAAAAAATCTAAATCCTTTTCTTTTTATCTCTCTTTTATAGCTGATGGTACTATGGGAGTAAGTATTATGATTAGTAATTTTCTTTTGAATTCATAATTTTATATTCAGATATTTCCAACTGCTCTTAGTATTTTAGTATCGTTTGTCTCTGCTATTGGATTATTAGGAGTACCGACTGAAATCTATGTTTATGGAACAATGTATGGTTATCAAGGTAATTGATTGAATATTCGATGTTTTTGTGTATTATTCATTTATTTGAATCTTTTTAGTTATATCAGGAATTTTAGCTTCAACAATAACAGCATTAATATTCATGCCAAAATTTCGTAAAATGAAATTTACAAGTATTTATGAAGTATTTTGATCAATATTAGGATTATTTAATATTAGAAAATCGTTAATTTAGTATTTAGAAATACGTTTTGATCGAAGAGTACGAATGTGTGTAGTATTTGCATATTCATTTCTAATGGTAAATTATCTATTAAAATGTATTATTTAGTTTTTTTTTTAATATCATTAGTTGCTCTATATGGCGATTGTTTTATATGCTCCGGCATCAGCATTAAGTCAAAGTGAATCATTTATATGATATTGAATGAATAAGAAATGAATGAATTGATATGTTTTTAGCTACTGGTTTAAATATTTGGCTTTCAATCATTTCAATGGGTGCAATTTGTACATTTTATTCATCAATTGTATGTTAAAAAGAAAAGAAAAAAAAAGATCATTATTTTGATTATAGGGTGGTATGAAAGCAGTCATATGGACAGATGTTTTACAAGCAATAGTCATTCTTGTCGGTTTTCTTGCTTTTATTATACAAGGTTAAAGAATATTCAAAGACATTATGTGTTTTTTTTTCTTAGTATTGTATGTAAATATTTAGGTTTTATAGTACTTGGTGGTGTTAAAAGAACATTTTCAATAGCAGCAAAAGGGGGTCGATTAGAATTTGATAGGTAATAAATCTTGATAATTTCTCAATTAAACAACTAATAGTTTTTGTTTTTATTTTAAGTGTAAGTTTTCATCCTCATGCTCGTCATACGATTTGGTCATTAGTTCTTGGTGGTGGTCTTAGTTCTATATCAACTTATAGTTTTAATCAAATTCAAGTTCAACGTTATATGTGTGTACGTACAACACGTGATGCTCAAAAAGCATTATTAATAAATACAATTGGTCATACATTTGTTGTTATATCATGTTGTACTATTGGAATTATTCTTTATGCATATTATGTTGATTGTGATCCATATACAGCTAAATATATTTCAAGTATAGATCAATTATATCCATATTTTGTTATGGAAGTATTTAGTGATAAAAAAGGTTTACCTGGAATATTTCTTGCTTGTATTTTTTCTGGTTCATTATCAACAATATCATCTGGTTTAAATAGTCTTGCAGCTGTTTTTATTGAAGATCTTTATAAAGGTTTAATAGGAAAGCAAATAAGTGATGAAAGACAAGGTTTTATATCAAAACTTTTATCAATTCTATTAGGAATTATAGTTATGTTATTAGCATATGTTGTAAGTTATCTTGGATCAATACTTACTATTGCAATATCATTATTTGGTGCTTTATCTGGTCCAATAATGGGTGTTTTTTTTCTTGGATTATTTTTTCCACAAGCCAATAATCATGGTGGTTTTATTGGCTTTTTAATAAGTATTTTCATACAATTATGGCTTCTTCTAGGAGCACAATTAACTAAAAATCAAATGAAAAATGTACGTTTACCATTATCAGTTGCTAATTGTCCTGTACCAGTTAATATGACTACACGAATAACAATTCCAACTAGGTGAGATTTTTTGCAGGATGAAATCTTAAAATCAATTCTTTGTTTTTTTGTAGATCAAATCCATTACTTGGCTTTTATTCTATTAGTTATATGTGGTATTCAACAATAGCTGTTTGTACTGTTCTGACTGTTGGAATAATCGTATCGTATTTAACTCGTCCAAATAAACAAAAGGAAATTGATCCAAAGTTAATAATACATGTTAATGATCTATGTGGTTCTTGTTTACCTAAACGAATACGTGAATGGTTGAGATATAATGTTACAGATGATGTAGATTTGGAAAAAAAGGTTCCAAATGATACTCAATCAACAGCAGCAAAGGACTTGAATACAGTTCATGATATTACAATTCAAAAAATATTTGATACAAATATAAGAACTATATCTTCATTGGATGTTGTAATAAAACGAACAATAGATGGTGCTTATGATAATCCAGCAATGTTAACAAGATTCTAAGAATTTTGATTTTTCATCTTAAATTCTTATTTATTATTCAGAATCTTTTTTTGAATTTTCCTTTTCAATAATTTTCTTGACTATTACAATCCTGATGCGAAAACACTTGTTTGTTTGATTGTGTTATCAGATCAGATCAGTGTTCCTAATTGCCATCCATTACAGCAGAGAATGAAATGAAATGATGAAATCAGAACGCTGTTGGTCGACAATCCTTAGAAAAGATATGCTCAAAATTTCAATGAATTATCAATGGTCAGATTGTAGAGTTACGAACAGTTAGTTTCTTAAAAGTGTAATTGATTCATATTTTACAATGGACACTTTTCTGATTAATGAGGTAACATAATGTATCTCGCTGTTAGACATCTTTAAATGTTCTGCATCAGTTCAATGAATAAAACAGTGCAAGACGAAGAAAACTCTAAAAGTTTGTGGACTCATGCCGTGCTTGAATCAAGATTTGATTGCTACATTGATTCATGAATATGAGTCTTTTTCAGGGAAAGAAAAAAGTGGATCAGATATTTCCTTTTACAAATTCGTTTATTATCTTGTCTGTGTTAAATAGAGACCTTTGGAGTCAAGTGTTTTTGACTCCAAACTTCGACTCTGACACTGAAAATTTCTCGTTTGTTGCCTTTGACTTCCACTTCGGTGATGAAGTTGAAATCAAAGTTCGGAGTACTCTGTAGATCTCTAGTATTAAAATATCTCATTTTTCCCATTTGATGTATTTGCAACGTGTCGATATTCGTATAATTGGCAATTTTTAACTATTCCTATAGTTTTAGAATATTGAAATAAACAAATGATCGATTATTGCTTCTGACAACAATTTTCGGTTTCAAGCTACAATTTATTTTGATCTTAACTGGCATGTATTTAGTGTCGAGAACTATGACAGAACTCCTTTCTTCGATTAATGAGAATTTTCTGAATGTTATGTTATTAGTAGAAAGACACTTACAAGGGAAGGGCCCTAAGTGTGTTCCGAGGATTTTAACGAAAATTATGTGAGATTGTTAAGTCAAGTGTACCTATCTCAGACACGAAATAATTAGGTGCTGAGGTTGTGTCGGTGAAAAATTATAGCTAAAATGTTTTTCAAATAATAGATACCTACCTATGCTTATGAGCAAAGATCTGCAGGTGTGAATTGCTGATGACGCTGATACTTTGCTCTTTCCCAGGACGATCATTACGACAGCCGTAAACGATCGTATACAATGTCGTATACTATCGCGTACGGTCGTATACTATGTAAATAACGATCGTATACGACCGTATTTCGCCGTATTACTTGCCGCCAGAATGATGATCGTATATCGTCGTGTCGTATACGGCGAAATACGACTGTATACGACCACCGTAAACGATCGCACACGGTCGTGTACAGCACCAATTGTCATCATACTCCGTATAACCATTTCCTATCCCCCCCTTCCCCCAATCTCCAAACAGTGCAAAAAATATCACTTGGATTGCCAAGTCTGGTCGGAGATTCCAATTCTTTTTTGTCGTGTAGCTAAGATGATAGATCATCGAAACTGCATACGAAAAAAAGAATTAGAACCTCCAGCCAAACTGGACATCACTATTTATTTAAATTAATACATCCGCTTAAATTTATCTTTGTGAATAATCTAAAAATAAAGGATAAAATTGATTTAAATAACCTAAAATTAAAAATAAAAATTAAGTTAAATAATATAAAATTAAAACAAAAGTTTATTTAAATAATCTAAAATTGGAAATAAAAATTTATTTGAATTGTTGATTCGAGCAGTTTTACTATGAAGAACAGCAGTTAGAAAACACGATCGAGCTGTGCATACAATTATTTTATTATTTTTCTTTAAATAATATAGAAAATATAAATTTTCATTTGTTTTTCTCTATACTCTCAATATAGAAAGTCGCATTTTTTAAAATTTTTCTATAGCAATACTATAGAAGATGGTTAGTTTTATTCCTTGCTTTTCTATGTTAATAATATAAAAAATCCTAATTTTTATTTCTTATTTTTCTATATTAATATTATAGGAAATATTAATAATATAGAAAAATTCGTTTATAATTCTTATTTCTCTATATTGATAATATAGATAACCGTTAGTTTTGCTTCTTATTTTTCCATGGTAATAATATAGAAAATATAAATTTTCATTTCTTTTTTTCTATACTCTCACTATAGAAAATCGCGTTTTTTTTCTATAGCAATAGTATAGAAAATGGTTAGTTTTATATCCTTAATTTTCTATGTTAATAATATAGAAAATTCTAATTTTTATTTCTTGTTTTTATATTATTAATATAGATAAATAAGAAATAAAAATGAGATTTTCTATATTACCAATATAGAAAAATAAAAAATGAAACTAACTGTTATCTATATTCTTAATATAGAAGAATAAGAAATAAAAAATAGGATTTTCTATACTACCAACATAGAAAAATAAGAAATGAAAATTAAGATTTTCTATATTATCACTGTAGAAAAATAAGAAATGAAATTAAATGTCTTGCATATTATTAGCACAGAAAAAAAAATAAAAAATAAGATTTTCACTACTATCAATATAAAAAAATCAGAAATAAAACTGACTGTTATCTATATTATCAATATAGAAAATTAAGAAATAAAAATGGGATTTTCTATATTATTAATATAGAAAAATAAGAAAAAAATTAGGTACACAGCTCGGTCCTGTTTTTCAACTACTGTTCTGCATAGTAAAACTAATCGAATCAGCAATTCTCGAATGCGTAAAAGAACAGGACAGACCATTCACGATCAGATAAGAACAGGCAAG